>JAVTVY010055647.1:0-30146 GCA_036873755.1 Hanleya hanleyi | reverse complement strand
GTGAAATTTTTGAAAAAGTACGATATAGCCTCATATAGTCCCATACTGAGGGTATAGGATCGATGTTTGTCCCCTGGGAAACGTACTTCTATGCATTTGCGGTAGGGTTGTGGGGTTTCGTTTTACTCGTCTCGTCATTTAGAACATGATAGGAAGTGTCCCCGTGTGAATCGGTGAAATTTTTGAAAAAGTACGATATAGCCTCATATAGTCCCATACTGAGGGTATAGGATCGATGTTTGTCCCCTGGGAAACCCACTTCTATACATTTGCGGTAGGGTTGTAGGGTCGCGTTTTACTCGTCTCGTCATTTAGAACATGATAGGAAGTGTTCCCGTGCGAATCGGTGAAATTTTTGAAAAAAGTCACCGAGGCCTGGGTAGGCCCATAGGCCTATACTGCATGGCTATGGGTGTATAGGCCCATACGGGGTGGACATGTTGGAGTCTAGGTGGGCCACTCATGGTCCAATGGGGTCGAGTGAGGTCTTTATTTTGAAGCTCTCGTGGAGGAGCACTTGACTACACTAATGGTTCGTCCGTGTTCAATAGTCTGCGCATGCGCAGTCTGGCCGTAGTATAGAAAACAGGCATTTTGGGTGCTATGTAGGGGTGTGGTTGGGTTAGAGATGAGCTAATCACGGTTCGAATGGGTCGTGTGAGGTGTCAAAGTGAAGCTTGTGTGGGGTAGAGTCAGAATGGTGAGTTTTTGAATGCATGTCGCGTTAATCTGCGCATGCGCAATTGGTTGTAGTAAGTAAAGTGGCCATTTTGGGGCAGCGAAGGAAGTTATTTGGGGTCGAGATGGGCTAATCACGGTTCGAATGCGTCCTGAAAGGTGTCATCTTGTAGTTCTCGGGGTGTACACTCCGATTTAAGGGATGTTCGCGTCATCTGTGACGTCATTGGTGACGTCATCGGTACGAGTAGTAGCGAAAGTGGCCATTTTCGGTCAGTACATGAAGGTATTGGGGTCGAGATGGGCTATTCACGGTTCGAATGCGTCCTGGAAGGTGTCATCTTGTAGTTCTCGGGGTGTACATTCCGATTTGAGGGATGTCCGCGTCATCTGTAACGTCATCGGTGACGTCATCGGTACGAGTAGTAGCGAAAGTGGACATTTTCGGGCAGTACATGAAGGTATTTGGGATCGAGATGGGCTATTCACGGTTCGAATGCGTCCTCGAATGTGTCATCTTGTAGTTCTCGGGGTGTACATTCCGATTTGCGGGATGTTCGCGTCATCTGTGACGTCATCGGTGACGTCATCGGTACGAGTAGTAGCGAAAGTGGACATTTCTGGCAGTACATGAAGGTATTTGGGGTCGAGATGGGCTATTCACGGTTCGAATGCGTCCTGGAAGGTGTCATCTTGTAGTTCTCGGGGTGTACATTCCGATTTGAGGGTGTCCGCGTCATCTGTGACGTCATTGATGACGTCATCGGTACGAGTAGTAGCGAAAGTGGACATTTTGTGGGTGCGTGAGGGTGAGTTTGGTGTAGAGATGCACCATCCTTAGTCCGAATGCGTCGTGTGAGGTGTCATTTTGTAGCTCTCGGGGTGTACATTCCGAATTGAGGCATGTCCGAAGCATGTGTGACGTCATCGATGACGTCATCAGTAGGAGTATTAGCGAAAGTGAGCCTTTTGGGGCAGTGCAGGAAGGTATTTGGTGTAGAGATGGACCATCCGCGTCGTGTGAGGTATCATGTTGTAGCTCTCGGAGTATAGACCCTGATTTCAGGGATATTTATAGCATCTGTGACGTCATTGGTGACGTCATTAGTACAAGTTGTAGCGAAAGTGGGCCCTTTTTAGCAGTGAAGGATGTTATTTGGTGTAGAGATGGACCATCCGCGGTCCAAATGGACCGTGTGAGGTGTCATCTTGTAGCAACGCCCACCAACACCATTCTTAATGCTTCAACGACCTGGTGAAATAGCTCAGAAGCTCTGATATTCCATGGAATTGTCACTAAATCTTCGTAATGCGGTGATGCCCGTCAACGCCCGTCGTTACACCTTAACACTCTAACATAACGCCATGATATAGACCAGAGAGAGAACAACAACAACAACAAGGATGACACATGAGAGAACAATAACAACAAGAAGTTTTTTTCATATATTTTTATTTTCCCCAATGTTACATCACACCCACGCTGGGGGAGCCGCGTTGGGTATATTTACAATTCAAGAAGATTCTTATCCAATCAGAGGCCACCATTTGCATGTTTCATATTCGTTGCTGTCCGTTAGATGTATTCTTGTCCAATCAGAAGTCTCCATTTCAGAAAGCGCCATCTGAACCGTTTATTCTAATCATCGTCGGGCAGGATACCGTTGAGGCAACATATCCTCAGATAGTTTTTGCGCATTCTGAGTATCTATCAGTGCATGGATGAATACTTTCATCCGATGGAGGTGGTGGTCAGTTTAACCACGAAGAACGCAACATTGGTCATTATCTCCACTATCCACTTGGTGTTACAATTCAGGAAGACTTGTCCAATCAGAGGCCACCATTTGCATCTGTCATATTCGTTCCTGTCCGTTAGATGTATTCTTGTCCAATCAGAAGTCTTCATTTCAGAAAGTTCCATCTTCGGCCATGTTCGCTCTGACCCGTTTATTCTAATCACCGTTGGTCAAGCCAGGATACCGTTGAGGCAACATATCCTCAGATAGTTGTTTGCGCATTCTGAGAATCTATCAGTGCCTGGGTGAATACATTCATCCGATGGGTTGGTCGGTCAGCTTGGTCACGAAGAACGTAACATTGGTTACCCTCTCCACTTTCCACTTGGTGTTGGGGCGTTGTTGTTGGGCCCATTCCAAGGGATCCACGTTGGCCAGGTTCTCCAACATCGTCTCTAGCGACGCCCGGTTAATGATGGTAAACGGTTGGTCAAATACCCGGATGTTACTGCTCGGGTAAAAGTATCGGACTTGATCTGTCTCCTTATGCTGCAGCACATAACCAAACGCCAGATTTAATTTGAAGGACGTTGCTTGGTCATTGAAGATGGCTTACACGTAGCTGCCTAGACGGGCGAGGTCGGTCAGTCGAAAATTGTAGATATCTTGAATAGGGCGATGACGGTAGAAACAGTGCCGTATCATGGTCCAATGGCGGCGATAGATGTCACTCACTGGATGGGCGCCCTGTAAGAGATCGCTAGGAACATTTATGGGCTCGTCCAGAAAATGTTCGATGTTGTCGGGCGTATGACTCGAAACCGTAACGGTGGGGTCCGGCTGGATATCCAGGCCCTCCTGGACCGTGGGTATAGGCAGGCTCTTCGTCATCGCATCACCAGTGGCGTTCGTCTCTCCGGGTTCATCTTCACTGGGTCTGACCTTCCGCGGCCCCTCTTTAGTGGAAAGCTGTCGCCCAAACCGTAGAGACGGGGCATGCATCAAACGTTGGTGCTGTCTAAACCGACTGGGTCGTTTGTAGAGTCGACCACAATCATTACATAGTACCGTCGCACCCGCGTGAAGTACCCTCTCATGACGCAGTAAATGATCCTCCCGATTGAATGACCGTGCGCAGATTATACAAGTATACCGGGCATCGTTGTGGATGGAGGCCTCGTGGCGTCGTAACTTATCTAGACGAGTAAACAGCTTCTGGCAAGTTGTGCAAGTGAACATCTTGGTGGTTGACAGAGTGTCTGATGAAACGTCCAGACCGCTTCCCTTTTATAGCACGCTAGCTGGTGATCTATTTTTAGCACACTCAGTTCAACTATCCCCAAGTCGAGGGCCGAGCCTTGACATCTTCGGTAACATCTGTGTCTCTTCGGTCACCTCCGTACCGTCAACGATCAACATGTAGACATATAGAGTATGTACGGCATGTTATGGTATTCATCAGTGCATGAGTGACGCATTCAGCCGATGGGGTGGTCGGTCAGCTTGGTAACGAAAAACGTAACATTGGTCACACTCTCCACTGTCCACTTGGTGTTGGGGCGTTGTTGTTGGGCCCATTCCAAGGGATCCACGGTGTCCAGTTTCTCCAGCATCGTCTCTAGCGACACTCGGTTAATGATGGTAAACGGTTGGTCAAATACCCGGATGTTACTGCTCGGGTAAAAATATCGGACTTGGACTGTCTCTTTATGCTGCAGCACATAACCAAACGCCAGATTCAATTTGAAGGCCGTAGTTTGATCTTTGAAGATGGCTTCTACGTAGCTACGTAGACGGGCGAGGTCGGTCAGTCGGAAATTGTAGATATCTTGAATAGGGCGATGACGGTAGAAACAGTGCCGGATCATGGGCCAATGGCGCCGATAAATGTCACTCACTGGATGGTCTTCGTGTAACAGATCGCTGGGAACATTTATGGCTTCGTCCACGAAGTGTACTTTGCCCTCCACGTCGTACAAAATCTGGCCCAAGGTCTTGTCGTCGGAATTTGACTGTTGAATTAGGGCGACATCATCATCGGCCCTCGTGCGATGGGTGGGAGTTCCCCCTGTTTCGATATTGATGCCTACGGGCTCTTCTATCTGCAAACGTGGCTGCGGAACAGGGTGTCGTGTGCGTTGGTGTCGCAGCAACTGACTGGTCAGTTTGAAATTACAACGCTCCGCGGTGGAAACCTTTACACTGCGCGCGCCGGGGTCAAAGGTCAGTTCCGGTGACCTTTAGCGACGTACACCAAACAGAAGCGAGTATTTAAAATCCGTCACAGAGCTCTCGTCCAATCAGAAGCGAGTATTTTGACCCAGTGCATTATGGGACATATCCAAGATGGCGGTTCCAAAATGACGGATCCAACATGGCGGCTCCAAAATGGCGGCGTATGAGAGCTTCTGGACATGGACCTGATAGAAGTCTGGAATGGTGGAACATTCGTAAACATTCGGGCACTTTTACATCCGGGGACTTTTACATCCGAAGAGACACGGAAGTGCCCGAACATGATATCAGCTAGCGTGCTATAAAAGGAAAGCGGTCTGGCCGTTTCATCAGACACTCTGTCAACCACCAAGATGTTCACTTGTCCTACGTGCTCGAAATCATTCACTCGTCTGCACGACTTGCGCCGCCATGAGGCTACCAAGCACGAAGGAACCGCCCGGTATAACTGTACGATATGTACACTGTCGTTTCAGCGCCAGGATCATTTACAGCGCCACACACGTGCACGCCATGAAGTACCCAAGCGTCCATGCGAAGAATGTGGTCGGCTTTTCAAACTGACCAGTCAGTTGCTGCGACACCAACGCACACGACACCCTGTTCCGCAGCCACGTTTGCAGATAGAAGAGCCCGTAGGCATCAATATCGAAACAGGGGGAACTCCCACCCATCGCACGAGGGCCGATGATGATGTCGCCCTAATTCAACAGTCAAATTCCGACGACAAGACCTTGGGCCAGATTTTGTACGACGTGGAGGGCAAAGTACACTTCGTGGACGAAGCCATAAATGTTCCCAGCGATCTGTTACACGAAGACCATCCAGTGAGTGACATTTATCGGCGCCATTGGCCCATGATCCGGCACTGTTTCTACCGTCATCGCCCTATTCAAGATATCTACAATTTCCGACTGACCGACCTCGCCCGTCTACGTGGCTACGTAGAAGCCATCTTCAAAGATCAAACTACGGCCTTCAAATTGAATCTGGTGTTTGGTTATGTGCTGCAGCATAAAGAGACAGTCCAAGTCCGATATTTTTACCCGAGCAGTAACATCCGGGTATTTGACCAACCGTTTACCATCATTAACCGAGTGTCGCTAGAGACGATGCTGGAGAAACTGGACACCGTGGATCCCTTGGAATGGGCCCAACAACAACGCCCCAACACCAAGTGGACAGTGGAGAATGTGACCAATGTTACGTTTTTCGTTACCAAGCTGACCGACCACTCCCATCGGCTGAATGCGTCACTCATGCACTGATGAATACCATAACATGCCGTACATACTCTATATGTCTACATGTTGATCGTTGACGGTACGGAGGTGACCGAAGAGACACGGATGTTACCGAAGATGTCACGGCTCGGCCCTCGACTT
Organism: Hanleya hanleyi; assembly: GCA_036873755.1. NCBI lineage: Eukaryota > Metazoa > Mollusca > Polyplacophora > Lepidopleurida > Hanleyidae > Hanleya > Hanleya hanleyi. The sequence continues at coordinate 24,109 of JAVTVY010055647.1, read as the reverse complement.
GGGGATAGTTGAACTGAGTGTGCTAAAAATAGATCACCAGCTAGCGTGCTATAAAAGGGAAGCGGTCTGGACGTTTCATCAGACACTCTGTCAACCACCAAGATGTTCACTTGCACAACTTGCCAGAAGCTGTTTACTCGTCTAGATAAGTTACGACGCCACGAGGCCTCCATCCACAACGATGCCCGGTATACTTGTATAATCTGCGCACGGTCATTCAATCGGGAGGATCATTTACTGCGTCATGAGAGGGTACTTCACGCGGGTGCGACGGTACTATGTAATGATTGTGGTCGACTCTTCAAACGACCCAGTCGGTTTAGACAGCACCAACGTTTGATGCATGCCCCGTCTCTACGGTTTGGGCGACAACTTTCCACTAAAGAGGGGCCGCGGAAGGTCAGACCCAGTGAAGATGAACCCGGAGAGACGAACGCCACTGGTGATGCGATGACGAAGAGCCTGCCTATACCCACGGTCCAGGAGGGCCTGGATATCCAGCCGGACCCCACCGTTACGGTTTCGAGTCATACGCCTGACAACATCGAACATTTTCTGGACGAGCCCATAAATGTTCCTAGCGATCTCTTACAGGGCGCCCATCCAGTGAGTGACATCTATCGGCGCCATTGGTCCATGATACGGCACTGTTTCTACCGTCATCGCCCTATTCAAGATATCTACAATTTTCGACTGACCGACCTCGCCCGTCTAGGCAGCTACGTGGAAGCCATCTTCAATGACCAAGCAACGTCCTTCAAATTAAATCTGGCGTTTGGTTATGTGCTGCAGCATAAGGAGACAGATCAAGTCCGATACTTTTACCCGAGCAGTAACATCCGGGTATTTGACCAACCGTTTACCATCATTAACCGGGCGTCGCTAGAGACGATGCTGGAGAACCTGGCCAACGTGGATCCCTTGGAATGGGCCCAACAACAACGCCCCAACACCAAGTGGAAAGTGGAGAGGGTAACCAATGTTACGTTCTTCGTGACCAAGCTGACCGACCAACCCATCGGATGAATGTATTCACCCAGGCACTGATAGATTCTCAGAATGCGCAAACAACTATCTGAGGATATGTTGCCTCAACGGTATCCTGGCTTGACCAACGGTGATTAGAATAAACGGTTCAGAGCGAACATGGCCGAAGATGGAACTTTCTGAAATGAAGACTTCTGATTGGACAAGAATACATCTAACGGACAGGAACGAATATGACAGATGCAAATGGTGGCCTCTGATTGGACAAGTCTTCTTGAATTGTAACACCAAGTGGATAGTGGAGATAATGACCAATGTTGCGTTCTTCGTGGTTAAACTGACCACCACCTCCATCGGATGAAAGTATTCACCCATGCACTGATAGATACTCAGAATGCGCAAACAACTATCTGAGGATATGTTGCCTCAACGGTATCCTGGCCTGCCCGACGATGATTAGAATAAACGGTTCAGATGGCACTTTCTGAAATGGAGACTTCTGATTGGACAAGAATACATCTAACGGACAGCAACGAATATGAAACATGCAAATGGTGGCCTCTGATTGGATAAGAATCTTCTTGAATTGTAAATATACCCAACGCGGCTCCCCCAGCGTGGGTGTGATGTAACATTGGGAAAAATAAAATATATGAAAAAAACTTCTTGTTGTTGTTGTTCTCTCATGTGTCATCCTTGTTGTTGTTGTTGTTCTCTCTCTGGTCTATATCATGGCGTTATGTTAGAGTGTTAAGGTGTAACGACGGGCGTTGACGGGCATCACCGCATTACGAAGATTTAGTGACAATTCCATGGAATATCAGAGCTTCTGAGCTATTTCACCAGGGCGTTGAAGCATTAAGAATGGTGTTGGTGGGCGTTGCTACAAGATGACACCTCACACGGTCCATTTGGACCGCGGATGGTCCATCTCTACACCAAATAACATCCTTCACTGCTAAAAAAGGCCCACTTTCGCTACAACTTGTACTAATGACGTCACCAATGACGTCACAGATGCTATAAATATCCCTGAAATCAGGGTCTATACTCCGAGAGCTACAACATGATACCCCACACGACGCATTCGCAACGCGGATGGTCCATCTCTACACCAAATACCTTCCTGCACTGCCCCAAAAGGCTCACTTTCGCTAATACTCCTACTGATGACGTCATCGATGACGTCACAGATGCTTCGGACATGCCTCAATTCGGAATGTACACCCCGAGAGCTACAAAATGACACCTCACACGACGCATTCGGACTAAGGATGGTGCATCTCTACACCAAACTCACCCTCACGCACCCACAAAATGTCCACTTTCGCTACTACTCGTACCGATGACGTCATCAATGACGTCACAGATGACGCGGACACCCCTCAAATCGGAATGTACACCCCGAGAACTACAAGATGACACCTTCCAGGACGCATTCGAACCGTGAATAGCCCATCTCGACCCCAAATACCTTCATGTACTGCCAGAAAATGTCCACTTTCGCTACTACTCGTACCGATGACGTCACCGATGACGTCACAGATGACGCGAACATCCCGCAAATCGGAATGTACACCCCGAGAACTACAAGATGACACCTTCGAGGACGCATTCGAACCGTGAATAGCCCATCTCGATCCCAAATACCTTCATGTACTGCCCGAAAATGTCCACTTTCGCTACTACTCGTACCGATGACGTCACCGATGACGTCACAGATGACGCGGACATCCCTCAAATCGGAATGTACACCCCGAGAACTACAAGATGACACCTTCCAGGACGCATTCGAACCGTGAATAGCCCATCTCGACCCCAAATACCTTCATGTACTGCCCGAAAATGGCCACTTTCGCTACTACTCGTACCGATGACGTCACCGATGACGTCACAGATGACGCGAACATCCCTCAAATCGGAGTGTACACCCCGAGAACTACAAGATGACACCTTTCAGGACGCATTCGAACCGTGATTAGCCCATCTCGACCCCAAATAACTTCCTTCGCTGCCCCAAAATGGCCACTTTACTTACTACAACCAACTGCGCATGCGCAGATTAACGCGACATGCATTCAAAAACACACCATTCTGACTCTACCCCACACAAGCTTCACTTTGACACCTCACACGACCCATTCGAACCGTGATTAGCTCATCTCTAACCCAACCACACCCCTACATAGCACCCAAAATGCCTGTTTTCTATACTACGGCCAGACTGCGCATGCGCAGACTATTGAACACGGACGAACCATTAGTGTAGTCAAGTGCTCCTCCACGAGAGCTTCAAAATAAGACATCACTCGACCCCATTGGACCATGAGTGGCCCACCTAGACTCCAACATGTCCACCCCGTATGGGCCTATACACCCATAGCCATGCAGTATAGGCCTATGGGCCTACCCAGGCCTCGGTGACTTTTTTCAAAAATTTCACCGATTCGCACGGGAACACTTCCTATCATGTTCTAAATGACGAGACGAGTAAAACGCGACCCTACAACCCTACCGCAAATGTATAGAAGTGGGTTTCCCAGGGGACAAACATCGATCCTATACCCTCAGTATGGGACTATATGAGGCTATATCGTACTTTTTCAAAAATTTCACCGATTCACACGGGGACACTTCCTATCATGTTCTAAATGACGAGACGAGTAAAACGAAACCCCACAACCCTACCGCAAATGCATAGAAGTACGTTTCCCAGGGGACAAACATCGATCCTATACCCTCAGTATGGGACTATATGAGGCTATATCGTACTTTTTCCAAAAATTTCACCGATTCGCACGGGGACACTTCCTATCATGTTCTAAATGACGAGACGAGTAAAACGAAACCCCACAACCCTACCGCAAATGTATAAAAGTACGTTTCCCAGGGGAACAAACATTGATCCTATACCCTCAGTATGGGACTATATGGGGTTCGGTGACTTTTTTCAAAAATTTCACCGATTCGCACGGGAACACTTCCTATCATGTTCTAAATGACGAGACGAGTAAAACGAGACCCCACAACCCTACCGCAAATGTATAGAAGTACGTTTCCCAGGGGGACAAACATCGGTCCTATACCCTCAGTATGGGACTATATGGGGCTATATCGTACTTTTTCAAAAATTTCACCGATTCGCACGGGGACACTTCCTATCATGTTCTAAATGACGAGACGAGTAAAACGAGACCCCACAACCCTACCGCAAATGTATAGAAGTACGTTTCCCAGGATGGTCCTATACCTCCCATACCCCACATAGGCATTTTCCCGTAATTTAGGATAAAGTCCGTATTCCGTATTTTTTCAGGAAAATTTTTACATACACCCACCCTGGAACTAGGGGAAGATAACTCTGTTGATAGACAAGCCCCGTTAAGCCCGGCGACCTATATACCCCTCATACCCCATATAGGCATTTTCCCAGGTTTTTCGATAAAGTCCGTGTTCCGTATTTTTTTTCAGGAAAAATTTTACATGCAGCCACCCAGCCATCAAATACCCCTTCACCTAGGCTTCACGTTGATACCTCACTCGACCCCATTCGACCATTAGGGGCTCCCCTAGATGCCAAAACGTCTATTTTCATACCCTTGGGCCACCGCGCATGCGCAGAATGACCCTAATTCAACCCCACACCCAGTCCATCAGATGCCCCTTCATGAATGCTTCACTTTGATACCTCACTCGATCCCATTGGACCATTAGGGGCTCCCCTAGCTCCAAAAAGGCTATTTTCATGCCCTTGGGCCACCGCGCATGCGCAGAAGGCCGATATGTCAACCCCACACCCAGTCCATCAGATGCCCCTTCACGAATGCTTCACTTTGATACCTCACTCGACCCCATTGGACCATTAGGGGCTGCCCTAGCTCCAAAACGTCTATTTCCATACCCTTGGGTCACCGCGCATGCGCAGAATGCCGATATTTCAACCCCACGCCCAGTCCATCAGATGCCCCTTCACGAATGCTTCACTTTGATACCTTCTACGACTCCATTGGCCCATTAGGGACTCCCCTAGCTCCAAAACCGCTATTTCCATACCCTTGGGCCACCGCGCATGCGCAGAATGCCGATATTTCAACCCCACACCCAGCCCATCAGATGCCCCTTCACGAATGCTTCACATCGATACCTCACTCGACCCCATTGGTCCATTAGGGGCTTCCCTAGCTCCAAAACGTCTATTTCCATACCCTTGGGCCTCCGCGCATGCGCAGAATGCCGATAGTTCAACCTCGCGCCCAGCCCATCAGATGACCCTTCATGAATGCTTCACTTTGATACCTCACTCGACCCCATCGGTCAACTAGGGGCTCCCATAGCTCCAAAAAGGCTATTTTCATACCCTTCGGCCGCCGCGCATGCGCAGAAGGCCGATATGTCAACCCCACACCCAACCCATTAGATGCCCCTTCACCTAAGCTTCACTTTGATACCTCACTCGACCCCATCGGACCATTTTATCTAGGGACTACTTTTTCTCCGCGGAAGCTTTTTCCCGAGACCGAATCACCGCCAAAACCGCGGCCAAACCGCATCACCGCGCATGAATACATTTTTTATTTTTTTTTGCCGGAACTTTTTTTTTTTTTGCACACCTCCCCAATAACCCCCCAACCCCCCCAATAACCCCCCAATGCCCGAGTTGTCTCCCTTGCATCCATAGTGTAGAGATAGCGCCACACCCTCAATTGTGACGTCAAAAAAAACATTGGGGGGAAACTGACTTATCTTGCGCGTTGTATACTACTGGGGTCACTTGCAGTAAACAAGTCTGAACCTGTCGGGGCATGTCTGGAACATCTTGATGCAAATTCGGGCAACACAACTATGGCCGATAGTGATAATACCTCTGTAGTATTATAATACGGAAAACATAAAACATGCTACACCTACAGTATTATAATATTATGGAATACGATAACATGCTACCGCTGTAGTATTTTACTATTGTATATACTTATGGTCGGCCAGTCATGGGACGTCCGCAGAAAAAACAAGTCTGGAGAGGAGTGGTAGAGTTGAAGACACAACGGACCCGAAAGTGCTCATGTCATTCAAGATGACCACATGATCAGCTAAAGCATAAGCGTGACTGAGATACAAATCATCACATGGGTCATGTTGTTTCTTGTGATTTAGATATGCAGTCAGAGTATTGGCATGTGGGGTCATGTGACTTCTTGTCAGTGGGCCGCCATCTTTTCCCACCACCTTTATATGTTCCGTTTAATGCTCGTTCGACGAACCGTACGTCCGCGAGTGAGTGAGTCAGCTCTGTCGATTGTGCAAGCGTTTTTTTTTAAATCTTGCTCGTCTAGACCACATTAATAATCGAAGCAAAAAGATGAATAAATGAAAATACTGGATATATGGTACTGCTAGGCGATGTGGAAACTTTATTAGAGATATTTCTTCGTAAGAATAATTGCAGTGAAAGTCTTCTCGTATTACGTATTCTGCGACACTAGTGTAGCTTGGTCACATCGAGTCCAAAAGATATCTTGCGGCCAAGGAAAGACGAAAAATGTAGCAATATAGATAAGGACGTGATCAGAGCGCGAGACACATTAACCGGTGTTGCTGCATCTTGCATGATAAACCAATGATTCGGAAGTCAATTAGGTACAACGTAACCGGAGGACGGTATGGTAAGGCTTGGAAATTTAATTTGGTAAATCCATTATCTGATTTTCGATGGAATCCTTCTCATCGGTCAATGGCATGGCGACCCAGGGGACATAGCTGAGTTGTCAATGTGCAGGTGAGTGGGTGCCTAATGATTGCCACAGTTGTGGCCTGACGAAGCCTATTCTTTCACACAACCCTCGATAAGCGAGAGTAGAGAACAAAGATCAGCTGTTCCATCAGCTCTCAACAAACAACCCGCGCAACTGGGGTAAAGATCCAACGCTACAACATGGTCTGGATTCGGTTGTTTTCTAATAAATTGATTTCGGTAGGTCGAAAATTTCTGAATCTTTATTATGTTTCGTGCATCAGACATCGGGAATACATAACTTTTTTTTTATTTATGACGATTTATCTATTTCCTAATGAGAGCCATACCCCAGTACAGGTGGGGACAGCAAGGGCTGTTGTTGGCAAAAAGAGACGCCATCAATAAAACTACAGACAACGTTGACCCGAGTGTCCGTCACACGGAGTCACCCTGGCCTAAATAATACTCAACCAACTAGCAGTATTCACTCAAGTTGAGAAGAAAAACAACAAAAACAGGCCATATTATTACCATTAGCACTTGCCCAGTTACATATTGCAAAATATATACTCGAACCTTTTAATGCATATTACCAGAAGTCAATCAACTAGTAGTGTATCATTAGGCTAGACTAGCTAGACGGCACTGACACTCATCAACCTACTAGAACTCTTGCACAGTGTATACACACGCAAGACAAGATGCAGACGCCATGCGTGGATCATACATGGGGGTGTGACTAAATATCTACGTTTCGTTGGTTGAGTATTTTAATTCCAGCATCAGCTCATCTCCCTTCATGCATTACTTGATATTTGTTTGAATCTGCGCGAACAAGACACATACTTACTGTGCAAGTACGTCACACCACGTGTTATTAGAAGGGCATTCTAGCTGGTCTAATATAAGGTTGCAGACTTCTGTTTGATTTGCTTCTGATATTACCAGCACGGACTTTCAACCGATCAGGGAGTTCCCCAATGGAAATTTCATTGTTACACCTTTTGACAATTTAAATCGATGTGCGAGAAATGAACATCGAGCTCATTGAAGACAATTGTCTCTTATCTTGGCATAGGTTACGTCAGCTGTCAAGTATGCTAGGTTATCGACATCCAGGTCAGCTATCTAAGATACACAACACAGCAATCAAACACCGGAGTAAACAGGAGTGCTTTATAAACATGACCCTGGGTAGCAATTCCTTGTGCGTCGCGCTGTTTATTCAATGTTTGGACCAGGGAAAACACAGCACACAATCCGTATGCACTGGCGTCCATGTCCAAGATGAAAACGGTGTCCTTCTCTTGATAGGCAAGAACCGGAGGTGAAGCCAAAAAACCCTTATATTTCGCAGAATGCCTCTTGGTACACTTTCCGAAAATTATAACCCATCCACATACAAGGGGTTGAGTAATGATAGCGAAGTCTGGCACAACCGCCCTACAATCCCAAAACTCCTGAGACCAGTTTCGATTTTAACTGGGTCCTCCATATTCCATGCTCAGAGACTTGCCCTAAATATGGTACAGCAAGTTACTCTGACGAATGCGTGCAAACACCACTTTCATATTCTTTAACGCCCAAACAAAGGTCGAGCCAAACACGATGATATTCCTCAATATCAAAAGCAACGTTCCACTGCAACCCTGTCAACACTAAATCCATGAGTCTTTCAAACGTCCCTGGAGCGTTATACATGGCATGACCTTAAACTGGAACATCCCTTGTGCGTAAAAATGCAGTTCCCTAAACTTCTCCTTAAGCTCACACTGCCAATAACCCGATACCCAATACAAAGTGGAAAACCAACATGCCCCTGCTAACGATTCTACTGAATCAATTATCCGGAAGTAACCGATACACATCTTTAGTAGTCGCCAAGTTCACTCTACGATAATCAATGCAAAACTTGGTGGGCCCATCTTTCTTGGCTGCCAACGGAATGAGGGAAGACCAAGGATCACTACTTGGTTCGAAAACATCATCCGCCTCCATACGGTCTAGCTCTCAATCTGACACATCTCGCTGAGCTCAAGCAGTCCTATGGATATTAACGGGCTTCGAATGTCCCTTGTCACTTATGCTTAACCAACCCTGTATTTCCGGGCTTGTCATTGAGCCCAGAGAAAACATCTTGGTTCTCTACTAAGAAAGATGCCAGTTTAGATTACCTCGAGCGTCTTTCCAAAAGAGGCTCTAAGTGCTCAGGTACCCACAAATTTTCTAACTCAGATTATCAGACACCGCCTTCTCTACCTCCTATATTACTGCCAGGCTCTACATTTCTTAACATACATTGGCTGATTGGTCCTATTCACTACAGAAAGGAAACCACTCTCTGAGTGCACTACATCATTGGACATGTTGAGTCCCTCCCGCTGCAAAAACTCGAACGGTTCCGCCATCAACATTCCCTACTGATTTCTCTTCTACCTAAATCTGGACAGAGACCGCGAATCAGAAGCAAATTCAACTTTCTCACTCAGTTACACCTCGCACATAAAATTGTGGCCTTTCCTGGTGATCAATTTTCACCTCACCAAGAATTAGCTTACCCATACATACACGTACATCTACCCCATTCTGCCTCAAAAAATACACTTACATCTACCCCATTATGCCTCAAAAAGTGGACGTCCAGTATGCCAGCGGGTTTGAGCTGCGCTATAATGACTCCATGTGAAAAATATGATCCGCAAGGCTAATCTCTTTCCCAGCCACCTGAATATTAACTCCATCAGCGGAATATAGCATGTCAATAGCCTTTAGCAAAGGCTGGTATATCCCAGTTGTTCGTGCCAGGAAGTTGATAGAAGACTGACAGCTGAACCACTATCCACCAGCATGATGCAATGTCGATATCCCATATCGTGGGGCTTCCGGGGATTGACCTGGGGTGTCGTTGTGCACATTCCAGGTCATGGTGAGTATCGGTCTCAGTCCCTCAGAGAGCTTGTCGTAAGAGGAGACTAACTGGGGCACCCGCGTGGAGTTCCCGGGTGTGAAAAGGAATAGGAACTAAAGGTCTTGATAAGACTGAAATGATGTTGAAAGCGACGTTAAATCCACAGGCATTTGATAAGGGTCGGTATAAGATGGGTATCTCAGTAATATCCTAATTATCCGTGGTAGTTATGTATCTACATATATGGGCCCCACCAACTAAGGTCGCAGACAAGGTACCGCACTGTCCATTACAACCCGAATTTAGATAGAAATTTCCAAGGGAAAAGTCACAGTTCATACTTTGCACATGCCTTTTATCCAATAAATGATGTTTGTTGAACATACCTGCTGCATTGATTTTAATTATTTACTGCAACAAAAAGATGTATTTCATGTAACTCGACAAATATGGTTGAAATAATTTTCTTAACAACGTTAACCGAACATGAGGAGATACATGGCATTTGATAGGCCAATATCGCTGTCTCTGTAGAAGTCAAGATTTCCGCATTCCATGGAATTTGTGATGACCGTAGCAACCAGTGCATTGACCAATCAAACGACTCGTACTTGTTACGTTTCGGAAAACGTTGTTAAGAGAATTTCAAACAAGATGACGAGTGATTTACCTTCACTCCGTGTTAGAAGAATGGGGTATATAACATTATGACAATAGTGAGTATATAAAGTTTTATTTGTTACTACACCGACACAAAGGTCAATTGTGATTCATTTATCAATGAATAACTAACTGGGGGCCAGAGATCATCCATCCATACTGACTCCATGTTACTAGTATATGGGGTATAACAGCATGAGAAGGGCGAGTACACTACACATACTTAACATTTTAATCATTACAAAGACAATTTGGTGACTGATGACAACCCATCCAATACTGACCCGTATCAAATGCCTGTGGTTAAATCGTATTTGCTCACTCACTCACTCCCCATATTAACATGTGCAAACAATAAATGTACAACAGAATGTACCTCCCCTTTTGGAAAATGACTTAACTGCCTCTTCAGCCACAGAAAGAGTCCGTTCTAGTTTAACGGAGTATCATTATCTCGCCCTTGATCTCTGCGAGTCCCTAACGTTGGCCTTTCTGGGCAGCAATAAGAACGATGTCCTGAACGATGACACGTTTAGCATTCCGTTTGTTCTCTTCCATGACGATACTGATGATGTACCCGTCTGATCTCATTTCTGTACTTTTCCAACTCGTCACCTAAACGTTTTTAAAAAATATTTTCAAAACAGATTGGAGTGCCGTAGAAATTTGTTCCCCACTGGACTTACTATTCGAGGAATCAGAAAACATTGCCCCAACAATGAGTTATCTGTCTCCTTCACTGTGGTTTAAGCACAGGGTTTCGTAGACCTTTTACTGTCTCAGATTCCACTTCCGAAGCTGTAGCTGCCTCAAGAGTTTTGAGATGGTGACATATTACATGCTCCCTGATCTTCTAGATTCACAATGGTACGTAACCTCTCTTCCCAGAGGACCAAACCTCTACGCCAACGTATTCTTCAATCCTTCATAATCTTGCAACAAAATTCACTCAAGATCCCCAGTAACACATGACCAATTACTGGGGCTTCTCCTGCGTTGTCCTGTCATTCCAAAGACACCTGCTCAAAATGTATCACGAACACCGTCTACGCTACTGCCCTACCATCAAACTTATCTGGCTCTTCTTCCTTTTTGGGGGGCAGACTCAACGTTCCGCGCCAATGAAATCCTCTCCTCGAAGAAAGTTTACTCTAGGCATTCTGGCATTCAGTTGTTTCCGCCCAGTCAAGTATTGGACTGCTAACATCTTTAGCGTTAAAGGCCAAAGACCAGTCCCTACTGATGGTCTTCGAAACACATTCCAACCTATCAAATTCCGAATTGAGCAACAACACCATCTACTCCAACCTACGCTCCAGACTATTACCCATTCCTGCCTGTCTGGGGCTATTCTCATTTATAGTAATTCTGAATGTATCCGACCTGATATATCCCATTCGGTCTCCACTACTCCTGTCCACATGTCCACTTCCTTCCCATATGGAACTCACCATATCATGATATGACTGACCATACCTCCAACATTTACATCCAACAATTATCAGAGATCCTGGTCACGGCATCAAACCAAGATAATAGAAGGCAAATGCAGCCCTCTCAAAATTCAATCCAGGTTCAATACGGACTTCGGAATTCAGGGGAGAGCTGGCATAGCTAGATCTAGCGAGGGAAAGCCTCAGCACGAAAAGGGTCTCTATCAACATTTAGAAGTCATAATCCCTAAACTATCCCGAAAGGACCCATTGTGATCTCTGCTGGAAAAGACAACCCGACAACAAAAGCCCATTTATACTCAAGTCAACTGCCGTATTCATGCCAGGGTGCAGGAAATCAACTCAATGCGTGAAGTTAGACATCTCTGTCAACCAAACTTAGAAATCATGTGACAATAAGCCGCGTACTTGTGGACTCAGTGGCTCAGTCAGTAGAGCAGTGAGACAGTCACCCCCCAAGTCGTGAGTTCGCTTCTCACCTGAGCCAGTATTTTCTGAGAGGATGTTTCACAATGTACGAGTTTGTGAATATGATTCAACGTCGCTTTCAACAATATTTCAGTCATATCATGCTGTTTTGGTCCTATTCTTTTTCACATCGGGAACCCCACGGGTACAGTCCTATTTTATTCCGCTTAAAGCGTTGCCTTGGGCTGTGTGGATACTTCATAGTCTCCACATGAACAGCTGCAATAAAAGCGCGGCTGAGATACGAAAGCTTCTTCAGAGAATCCACCATATTATTGGATCTGAATGTGAAGCGCCGACGGAAGCTTTCCTGTGGAGTCATATGGTCGCTTTTTATTCACCAGACGTCAATTTTTCCCACCTCTTACATGTCGCTCCAATTTATTACACGAATATGATAGGATTCTGCTGGGGGACCGGAAGCTTTCCTGTGGAGTCATATGGTCGCTTTTTATTCACCAGACGTCAATTTTCCCCACCTCTTACATGTCGCTCCAATTTATTACACGTATATGGTAGGATTCTGCTGGGGGACTGTTAGTCCCCGAGGCTCGTCCTCTACATGTCATTCGATACATATATGTAAGTTTACTGTTTTGTTTAGAAATTTAAGCTGCACGACGTCGGGCATTAGAGGTTCTTTTTTTCGGGGGATTCTTGCATTCACCTTCATGTTGATGAGTTTACTCCATCAGACGTCCTCGATGCTCATCCATTAACATCAGATATGTTATTTGTTTGAGCTGCTCCGTCATCGCAGCTCCCGAACTAGAGTATCTAATTCTGCTTAAGCCGGTGCTAGGGGCCATTTGGATACTTCATAGTCTCCACAGGAACATCTGAGATACGAAAGCTAGGGAAGATTTCCTGTGGATTCATATGGTCGCTTTTTATTCACCAGACATCGTCAATTTTTCCCACCTCTTACATATCGCTCCAATTTATTACCTGATTCATATGGTCGCTTTTTATTCACCAGACATCGTCAATTTTCCCTACCTCTTACATATCGCTCCAATTCATTACCTGTATATGGGAGGTCCGTCCTCTACTTGTCATTCGACAAAAATATGTAGGTTTATTGTTTTGTTGGGAAATTTAAGTTGTACGACGTTGGGTATTACAGGCTTTTTTTCTTCTGGGGATTCTTGCATTTACCAGGTTTACCCCAAGAAGAGGCGTTTACTCCATCAGACGTCCATTAACATCAGATGTGTTATTTGTTCGAGCTGATCCGTCATCACAGCTCCCGAACCAGTATCTAATTCCACTTAAGCCGGTGCTAGAAGCCACGTGGATACTTCATAGTCTCCACAGGAACATCTGCAATAAAAGCGCGGCTGAGATACTAAGGCTACTTCCAAGAATCCACAGTATTCGTGTATCTGAATGTGAGGTGCCGAGGGAAGCTTTACTGTGGAGTCATATGGTCGCTTTTTAGTTGCCAAACGTCAATTTTTCCTACCTCTTACATATCGCTCCAAATCTATTCCACCGGGAACCCCATGGAAGGGGTTCCATTCCTTTTCACATCCAACCACATGGGTGCCCCCTGACGACAAGGTGTCTGAGGAGCCGAGGCCTATTCTTACTATGACATGGGGTGCACACGACGATATCCCAGGTCAACCCGGAAGACCCACAGGGAAACAATATAGGAATATAATTATATTTTATCACTGAGGAGAAACCGACCGTCGCTACAAAGCATGGGCGTCGCTAGGATTTTTCAAGGGGGGGTCGATTATCATAGCACTTTAGGCGAGGGTCCAGGGGCCGCCTAGGCCCCGGAAGCTCCGGGGTCCTAGATCGCCGGAGATGCGTTCTAAGCGTTTTCCCGGAATTAAATCTGAACATAATGTATGCAGATTTAGGGTTATATTATACATCTCTGGGACCTTAGATGGCCTGAGATGCATTCTGAGCGATTTCCAACAATTAAACTAACAAGTCATTTGTCAAATATCAGTATTATATTTTGTTCTCTTGTCATCTTGAAAACACAATAATAATGCTTTGGGCCGATATACCTCGTAGGCTAACCCAGTGGCGTCGGAACGTAATTGAAAGTGGGGGACCACTATCACAGCCCAACAGGCGGGGTCCAGGGGCCGCCTAGGTCCCGGAAGCTCCGGGGTCCTAGATTGCCGGAGATGCGTTCTGAACGTTTTTTTCCGGAAATAAAACTGATCATACTGCATGCACATTTATGATTCTATTTTCATGATTTTTTTCTCGCAATTATAAGCATGCATCGATATTGAAAACATCGCACCTCATGCCTTCGTCCATTTGACGTTCTAGTTCTATTTAAAACATACAAAACGATGACTTATAGTTCTTGGGAGGGAAACCAATATGCCTACAGATACGATTCATTCACACAAAGATAAAACAAGGAAATCCTCACAGCCCAACAGGTGAGGGTCCACGAGCCGTTTAGACCCCGGAAGCTCCGAAGTTCCAGATCTCCAAAGACGCGTTCTGAGAGTTTTCCCAGAAATAAATTCGAACGTAATGTATGCAGATTTATGGTTCTATATTTTCACGTATGTTTCGCATTTATAAGCACTCGTCGAAATTGAAAAAAATCATACTTCATGCCTGAATCCATTTGACTTTTTAGTTATATTTATCACATAGAAAAAAACACATAAAAAAACGATGACCTTTACATCATGGAACATTAGAACCAATATGATAGCGATTCATTTACACAAAACTAAAATGAGCGATCCTCACAGCCTGACAGGCGAGGGTCCAGGGGCCGCCTAGGCCCCGGAAGCTCCGGGGTCTCCGGTTGCCGGAGATGCGTTTCACCCGTTTTCCCGGAAACAAATCTGAACACAATATATAGAGATTTATGCATGGTTCTATTTTCACATTTGTTTCGCATAAACCCGCATCGATATTAAAGAATATGCCGGACTTCATTTGACTTCCTGGTTTGACACAAACAAAACTGGCTATAACACACCACTACACATCATCATATCACTTTCCGATCCATACATGTATGTCATTTCATGACTGTGAACATTAAACTTTTGCTGAAAATATCACAATAATATTGTGTAGAATATCAAACTGTGTATCATGGACTATATCTCGTGGCCATGGTGAAATACTGAGTAGAAAAATGAAACTAATATCACTCATTAAAACGTGGCCATGGTAAATTACTGACTAGAAAAAAAATTAAACTGATATATTTTCCGGAAATGAAATATCAGGAATGTAGTATAGCCTTCAGCAAAGCTTATACATACAGCTTTCAGTTTATTGCCCGTTTTGCACGGTAGACCGAGGCTGTCGATGCTTCATTATCATAACCACACGCATCGAGCAGAAGGAAAAAAACACACGAGTTAGTGTTAATGCTTAATTGAATAGTAAATTCGCCTGCTTTATCCGTCGAGGGTTCCCCTGCTGTATCCGTCGAGGGTGGAGTCTCATGAACAGAGCTACAGCTCTTTCATAATCCACTTTATGACCATAAAACGGAAAGTCGTGGTAAACCCATTGTTGAGCCAACTGACGAGTCACTACTGGAACGGAGCATGCTTACGAGCCTGGAGACGAACATTTTTTATTCCTTTCTTTTCCCTTTTGCTTTTTTTTGTTTTGTTTTTGTTTTCTCTGTTTTTGTTGTTGGTTTTTTTCTGGGTTTTTTTTTTTTGGCGCGTCCAAGGGGGGGTCGTTCGCACCTGACGACCCCCCCCCCCTAACGACGCCCCTGCAAAGAGAGGTGTTTTGTGAATTCTGTGGCGTGGGGTATCCAATTAAAGCTCTCACATACGAACCTGTGCCCATTACCACTACCAAGGCAGGGTTCTAGGTTACAAGTCACAAGGCGTTCTTTGGGAGATTAGTGTCATGTGGGTTATACAAGGAAAGCTCTTACTCTGTAGAGTCAAGACTGGTGTGGTGTGAGGATTGTCATATCACTTTGACCAGTGATGTCATCATACACATGCACAGTCGTTAGGGAGGCATATTGGGGGTGGTGTGGGGAGGAGGAATACTATCATGGGGGGCACAGGCCCCCAAAACAAGATTTGGAGGAGAGAGGGGGCGGTGGCATTAGGGTGAAGTGTCGAAATATGGGGCCTCTATATATAACCCCATGCTTTATATGGTGTTTTTTTATATAAAGCATGGGGTTATTATAGAGGTCCCATATTTTGACACTTCACCCTAATACCACCGCCCCCCCCCCCCAACCACCCAATCTCTTGTTTTGCGGGCCTGTGATGGGGGGTATACAAGACAAGATCTGTCTGTACATTACCGGTACTACACGTTCATGACAATAGTGGGATGGGGGGGGGTGAATATGATTTAACGTAGCTTTCAACTATATTTCAGTCATATCACCATGTTTGGGTCCTATTCTTTTCTGCATCCCTTGACCATAGTAGGGGAGAGTGGGGACACATGGGACAGGGGAGACTTAGGACACCCTTTATTTAGTACTCTTGTGGAAGCCAATGGAGACTGAGCTTACATGTGCTGTTTGGTTTTCATGCCGCCTCCCACATTTACCATTCTGGTGTTTTCTGGAATCATTGAAGTGAGTAAATATTTCTTTTTATGTTTTTTAACTTGAAAAGCTAGATTTTGGAGGCCACGCCCATTTGTTTATACGGTGCAATATAAGGTAAATGATACCGATATCTTGGCACAGGATTGTCTTTTATATAGGGCACATATGACACTGACCGCATTTGTGAGGGCATGGACAGTTGAGCAAAAAATCGCCATTTTGCTAAGTTGGGCCCCCTGGGGAGAGTTGGGACACAGTGTCTCCCCTAGAATGTCCCATCTCTCCCTGCACTTTCGAAGAATATTGCGATATGTATGGTGTTGCTTTCTGTCGGCAAAGTGATAATTTTTTAGCAAGTTCACATTTTCATGTTAAGTCATTATTTTTTTCAAATAAAAAAGTTAGTTTGATTGCATTCAAGTCTTTATATCGGTTGTCCCATATCTCCCAACTGCTTGTCCCATGTCTCCCGACACTGTCCCAAGTCACCCCCAAAATACGCTGAAATGAAATCGTCTCCACATCGTAACACACTCGGTTTGGTGTCTTAAACACTGTGGCATTGCATGGGTATTCTTTCCAGGTTGGTATTGAATTGCACAACTAAATACTTTGTACCGAATGTGAAATAATGTGGCGTCACAGAAATAGTGTCCCAGGTCACTCACTCTCCCCTATCAGTCAAAGCTCTTGATGTATCCGTGTCATGCTTGTGATCTTCTGTGTCTAGCCTTGGACTTGAATTTTGTGGGAATTCCCCGGTTTACACTTATGAATTAGTCTGTACATTTTTACGCCTTGGACTAGGTGAGTTGATCAGGGATAATCTTATCTACATCTTTCCCCTACTCACTCTAATACCTATACCCTTGGAACAGATTAAGACTTGTTTACACCGTCTGTACTAAAAAGTAAACATTTAAAAACAATGTTTCTGATTTCCAGCAAGTAAACCTATTATAAACCACCATTATCCCTCCTTTGGAGATCTCCTTGACCGAAAAAGAGTTAACTCTCCTCTCCTGGTGACCACCAGGTGGCGTGCTCGTATGTGTACTCTTATAACCTCACTTTTCCCGCCACAGTCGTAGACGTCTATATAAACGGTCGTACGTGTGGGGAGGATGGGTTGGGTACATTATT
Source organism: Hanleya hanleyi (assembly GCA_036873755.1). Taxonomy (NCBI): domain Eukaryota; kingdom Metazoa; phylum Mollusca; class Polyplacophora; order Lepidopleurida; family Hanleyidae; genus Hanleya; species Hanleya hanleyi. Next base: position 6,209 of record JAVTVY010055647.1, on the reverse strand, counting down.
TGTAATAAGTTTGCTTCGCTAAAAAACAGAAACATTGTTTTCAAATGTTTACTGTGTTTTGTCGCAAAGCTCTCCTTCTATTACAAACTGCCCCACTACCAACAGCGGAGGCTGGGATCGCGGCCGTTGAGGTAAAGATGAATGAGTGCAGAGCACGTCCCTGGAGTTCAACTCGCAATAAGTATATAATCCTCGAATAACCTCATGAGGAAGAAACAGGACAGCTCATGCGGTGGACAGATCCGACCGTCATGGAAAACTATGGGTGTAGGTGTCCATATTTAGTAGGCTGTCTCGCTGATTCCTCCTGAGGTCCCTGTGCCTTGAAGATGAGAGTATCGCTTATCAGTGATTCTCTTGCTCCCCCTCCTTTCTTGTACATCTATTATATGACGTGTTGAGCCGCGACTATCGGGCCCAACGTAATCACTCCATCTGCTTGTAGACATGTCGCTTAAGAAGTGGTCGGGGAATGTCGTGTTAGACCTCCAGGCGCATGCGTTACCAATGTCGCCGACTGCCAGGGTTCTTGTTAGGTGGTCATGATGCTGTTGATGCACGGATTTCGTGCGATGACACCTTAGGGGGACTATCTATTGCAAGTTTATATGTCCATTGAATGATCTTTCTAGCCAGGATGCTATTGTGTTCTTAGTGATGTCAGCGGTACCGTTGTGCTTCAAGGATAGAAACAAGACGTATATCACCTCTTGATGGATCGGATCGAAGAAGATAGTGTCGCACTGCTCTAACAGGGAACAATAATCTGTCTTCTTTCAGTCTGGTCCCAACACGTTAGTCAATGCTGGAATGTTGTAACGCCATTGTGTGCAGGGCCCTAATCGTATAGGTTCATCCTTGGTCACAAATTCTGGAATGGGTTGAAAAGAGATGCTCGACCAGTCCATTTTAATAACCTTCTTTCTAATGCATGTAGTTCAGATACCATTGTTGCCAGGGCGAAGGACATCAGAAATGCCGTCTTGTATGCCCCCGCTTTCATGGAAGCTTCTGTCAAAGGTTCAAATGGTGGCCTTAATAGGGAACTTAGTACTACTCCTAGGTCCCATGCATCTAGGTAGGAGTTGATGTACCCGCCGGGCTTGAAGAGCAAAGGATGTAAGTAGTGCTGAGATGTCCTTGTTTTGCCCTATGTCAATATTCACAGTGAGGTGAAGAACTACCGAAAGAGCTGCTCTATATCCCTCTATCGTGCTAGGTTGGAAGCATCGATCACGATGGAGGTGTAGAAGGAAGTCTGCTACTACTGGAAGAGTGGCCAAGTCGGGATTCCGTCCTCGACCTCGGCACCACACGCAACGTGCAACGTCTGCTGAAAGCGTGTAGATTGAGCCAATGTGGGTTTTCGTGATTCATTCCTCGTCGGTCCTGACTGAGCAAGTAATGTTCGTCATGGGGGCAGTTGATGAGGGTAGTCCGTGATGGATCACCAGTAGTATGACGCATTTGGACTATTGGATTTTGTGGAGGACCAACTGTATCGGGTAAAGGCGTACGAAGATTGTCCAAAATGATGGCTGAGGCATCGACTGCAAAGGCTGTTGGATCCATGATTGGGATGACAAAACAAGGTAGCTGGTTGTTGTGTCTGGTCGCAAATAGATTCAGAAATGGCTTTTCCCACAGTTCTGTGATCTGTCGGAATATCGGACGAGCTCGTATTGAAAATTGGTACTGTTGAGCTAGGCCAAGGAACCCCCAGGACCTCAGGAATAGTTGGTAAGATCTCGTTCCTCCTGTTTGTTGATATATGCTGCAACCATCATGTTTTCTGTGGCTACTAACAGGGACGAACCCTGGATCTGTGGTAGCTATTGCAGGACTGCTCTGATGATCGCAGTTAACTCTAGCACATTGACATGAGTTTGGACTCCTCTAGTGACCAATGGCCAGATATCTCCAAGTTCTCCATGTGTGCTCCCCATCTGTTGAGTGATGCACCCGAAAACGTCTGTAGCCCTGATTGGGGATGACGTAATGGTACTCCGGATATTACATTGAGCGGACTGGTCCACCATAGTAGAAATGGCTGCAGGTCCTCCGGTAATGGAAACCTTGGATTGTCAGCTCGCAGGAATGGTCGTATATGAAACTGGAAATGTCTCACATGCAGTCTTCCCCAGTGTGTGAGATCCTGGGCAGATTTCAACAGGCCTAGTAGTGCTTGCCCTATTGTAGGGGCTGGGACTGTGATGAACAAAATAGCCCGATTAGATGTTGGATTTTGTCCCACCGGTCTTCAGGTGATCGAACAATCCCATTGTGCATTTCGATGAGAGCTCCTATATAAACAGTGCAACAAAAGTAAGTCCCCCCCTAAACGATGTTTGATATCTTCCAAGATATTTTCCAGATCCTGATGAATTTTTGCACACACTAGCCCAGTAACCAGCCCCACACGGTATATCAAGGATTAATATGTAGGTGTAGTTGTACGCAAATGAGCATGCGCAAACTGGGAATCGGTCCAATTTTGAAAAGTTCATGAACAGATTAATCCAGACTTTTCAATGTCAAATCGTTATTTCATCACAGAATTCGATCAACCAGTCATGAAATATTCGTGTGGTTGGGCATCCAGGACATGTCAACCACCACAAGAAATTCATGCGGTTTCACATAACGGGTTTTACGTAATTTGATGTCCGAGATGGTCAATAAAAACGGTCTCATACCTGAATATCCCATATTTCTGCCCACAAGTCTTGGGCATTCAGTTGAAGTTCTGTGGTAAACCATGCCTCGTTTATCCAATATGGATAGGGCTGTTGCAATTGGTCTGTTGGAGGCTAACACCCCTGTAAAACAGGTTGCTCGTCGAATGGGGGTAACACCTAAAGCAATTCGCAAATTGCAAGCAAAGTTTCGTGCTACAGGGGATGTGAAGGATCTACCAAAAAGTGGAAGGCCCAGGACGACCACACGACGACAAGACCGTCGAATCGTTAACGTCACACTGAGGAACAGAACGTTATCAGGTATGAGGGCCTCGGTGTGCCACAAAAAAATCGAATACCATTTTCTGATGTAGCGCAGATCCAACTCGTTCCGTTAAACACGACTCACTCACTCCTCAATTCACTTAACTCCCATTCTGAATTTCAGCACGAGAGGTCCGAGATCAAATAAGAGCAGATGCTGGTGCCGGCGCTAGGAGAGTGAGTGCTCAAACAGTTAGGAGACGCCTAAAAGCCGTCGGATTGCGTGCTAGGCGTATGGTGAAGAAGGCTTCTCTGCTCCGCCGTCATAAGATAGCGCGTCTGCAGTGGGCAAGAAATCATGTTCGGTGGACCAGACGACAGTGGGGCAATGTTCTCTTCAGTGACGAAACGCGTGTCTGTCTCCGTCACGTTGACGGTAGGAGGCGTGTGTGGCGTCGTCAGGGAGAGCAGCATGCCGAGTGTTGCGTGCAACCAGTAACGGCCTTTGGTGGTGGCAGCGTAATGGTCTGGGCAGGCATTAGTTTGACCGGTAAAACCGATCTGGTGCCGATTCAGGGGAACTTGAACGCTAATCGCTACGTGACTGAAGTTCTTCGACCACAGGTTTTGCCCTACGCAGGTGCCGTTGGGGATGGATTTGTCTTCATGGACGACAATGCGCGTCCACATCGGGCAAGGATTGTAAATGGCTTCTTCCAAACTGAAGGCATTGACCACATGCAGTGGCCCGCCAGTTCTCCGGATCTCAATCCCATCGAACATCTTTGGGATCAGCTGAAACAATCGGTCTATCGTCGAGTTGGGGTGGAGTCAAATCTTGATGACGTGAGACGCCTGCTTCAGGAGGAGTGGTTAGCCATCCCGCAACGTCGGATCGCAAGCCTCATCAACACCATGCGAGCACGTTGTCGAAATGTCATCCAATGTCGTGGCGGTTACACGCGATTTTAATGATTACTGACCGTCGAGATACGGAGTCAACATGATCGAATTCTGTGATGAAATAACGATTTGACATTGAAAAGTCTGGATTAATCTGTTCATGAACTTTTCAAAATTGGACCGATTCCCAGTTTGCGCATGCTCATTTGCGTACAACTACACCTACGTATTAATCCTTGATATACCGTGTGGGGCTGGTTACTGGGCTAGTGTGTGCAAAAATTCATCAGGATCTGGAAAATATCTTGGAAGATATCAAACATCGTTTAGGGGGGGACTTACTTTTGTTGCACTGTTTATGTCCTGTGTTGGGCCGGTTGAAGTTCGGACTTTTCGAGGTGTGGTATGAAGCTGGTTTGACGTAAGATATGAAGGATGAACTCTGTCTGCTTCACCAGAAGTTGCTTGTCCATGCACCACAGCAGGATGTCGTCGATTTAAATTTCAACATTGATGCTTCTGAGATGAAGAAATGATGTGATGGGATGAGTCATGCGGGTGAAGCACCAAGGAGCGATGGAGATGACGAAAGGAAGAACCTGCTACTCGAACCTCCTTCCGGCGATGACGAAATGCAAATAACGATGAGATGAGAAAATTGGAATGTGAGGGTATGCGTCTTGCTGATCGACTGACACCATTCAGGCCTCCAGCTGCAGACGTGAGCATAGGATGGATGACATCTTGAATTTTGGTGGTGGCGAGAGGTAGTCCCTGTTAAGATGTCGGACTGTAGTACGTTGTTCGTCCGTTATTTGTTGGCATTGTTTCGTCCGGAGGTAATCCTCGAATTGCCTGTTTTTCCAATAGAATTTGGGCTGATGATAGCAAAGTTTCCAGATGTTCTGGACGAATCGGGATCAAGGGTGGCTCTGGATGAACAATGAGTCAGGGGTATTGGATGAAGGTGAAATGAAATCCTCTTCTTGCTGTTTGCACCAACCACCTGTCTGAAGTTATGTGTTCCCAATTCCGCCAAAACATCTGGAGTCTTCCTCCCACCACAGGGTGATGAAACGTTTGAAATGAGATTAACTGTAGGGGGCATTTTACTCCCGTCGGCTGGAACTTCTACCTCGGACAACAGAGGGTTGATTCTGTGTTCCACCGCAACGACTTCCCTTACCCCGAAAGGATCCATGCTTGGACTGCTCGCCCCTGGGCGCGAAGGCTTCGCCACTGGAAGCTTGTGTAGCTTTGCCATGATTCTTGGTTTTGCTGAATTTGTCAAGAGTTGGGCGTTGCTTGATGAAGGCTTCAATCAGGCGGGAAAATCTCTCATCCAAGAGGTCTGTTCTCATTGACTTCACTGCGTCGTTGAAGAGAGCCTTGGCTGTATATGGTTGACGAAGCAGCTCCTTCTTGGCGTAGTCTGTCACGTCCGGTTTCATCTTCTTACGAAGTATGATGTCCCTCTCGTCTGGAGAGCTGTGGTGAACGATAAGGCAGCTGATTCCATAATATGGGCATTAGATTTGTTCAGGGAATCCAGAAACCCACGAAGAAAGTCTAGCTCTTTAGATGTGACCTGGGCAGTCTGTCTGTAGGCGGATCCGACCATAATCTCCTGAACCAAATTCTTCAGAGCTGCAATGAAATAGTCCGAGTATGATGTAATTCTGTGCTGATGAAGCATCATCTCTTCGATCTGTTTCATCGGATATTCCACTACTGACGTCTCGGCTGATAAGGAGACATTCCCTAGGTCAATGTCCGGGTCTCTTCGGGTAGGTAAAGGCGGTATTGTTTTTCTCCTCTAAACGCCCCATCAAATGCACTCACTCCGGTGATGGTGGGAAGGTGGTTGGGTCCGTTGACGTCTCGGACGGCTCAGTAGGTCCTGTTGAAGAAGCCGCGGTCTGTAATTTCTTCCTCATGGATGAGGCTTTGTCCTGTTCCGATAGAAGAACCATGTCCGGTTTTTGTCAGTACCCCGCAGCCATCTTGACCTTGCAAGCCTTAGATGGAGAATGACTGCGTCGACGTTTAGGTGTAGGGGACCTGGATCGGGTTTCCAAGTCTGAAGCTTCCGGTAACTCTTCCGGTACTTGTGGGCTGAACCATCACTGCAGGTACTGTTGTGCCTGTCCTTTGTCTTTCCCTGGTCTACTCAATCGAAGACCTAATGTGAGTTAGGCTGGATTGTAGGCCTTTGTCTGCATAAGTCCGTTTCTGCTTTGGAGGCGAGTTCCGGGCATTAGTCAGAAGCGGGCATTCTCTCTCGTCGACTTTATGACAAAAGAGATGATTACAATTACAATTTCGACATCGTAAACTATCCCTTTCTGGATAGTAATATTCCAG
>JAVTVY010055646.1:0-31867 GCA_036873755.1 Hanleya hanleyi | reverse complement strand
TAGCTGGGCTGATCAGTGTCCAGGGTAATAGGAACTGTGAACACTCTCGTGTTATGGCACATGTAGGCACCGTCGTCATATGACTGAAAAAAATGTTGAAAACCACGTTAAATCCTACTCACTCATCCACATGAGAAAATGTAAGTCATATTCTTATTAACCAAACCTGACCGTATCATATATCATTAGATACGTCCTTATTAATAAGCAGAGACGAGTGTTTCTATTTTGAGTTCTAGTTCAATATTTTCTACTGCACTTTAGTGTTTTTTTATGTACAGCTCATAATTTATAGGGATACCTCGCATATATTATAGTTCTGGGAGCCTCATCACCCAGTTCCTTTATGCCATCTATCATCCAGCCTGGATGCACAGTTATATCTCTGGTGGCCCTCTCCATGCTCAGATGAATATTAGGGCTGAAAATAAAAGTTGGAGATAGTGCATGGTCTTTTTTTATTGAAGTGTGTTTTTTGGGACGCATGCGCTTGTGGTACATGTGGTAGGTCGACGTTTGAGCGGTGTGTGCTGATATATACCACAATTTGCAATCTATACTATTCCTGGCGTCAACAAATTTATTTCCAGTCGGCGATTTGGTTATTTTGCTGTCATTTGTGCGCTAAATATGCCGAGAAATTCTCAAACTAAGGCCGGTGCGACGAAAAATCAACAGCCCCCCAGTCAAACAAAGAAGTCGAGCAGCAATGCAAATGGCGGCGATTTTGAATCTACCACCGATATACCGGAGTTTGTACTGCCAGAGTCTTCTAACCCTGAACACAGTTATATTTGGAGCTATGAACGCACTTGCGTCACATTTCACATCTGCACTACGGTCAGTGAAGAACGAAATCAACGAAAATTTTGGATCAGCTAAATGTAGCAGAGGCGATCACGTTCATACAACATTCGCTTCGATGGAGTTGAGGTCCCAGAGGGTGAGTCCTGTGAACATATCATTTCTGATTTTTTAATCTCCCACAAACTCGGTCCTTTCGAAAATCTCAACGATGTCAACGCCTCTATAGAAATAGCTCATCCCCTGCAAAGAAACTCTACTTCCAGGCCCCAGTCCATCCACAAGTCATTGCACGTTTCTACAGCAGAAAAAACACGTAACTAAGTTATAAGTGACTTTAAACGTCTTCGTAGGCAGCATCAAGAAAATAACCCCACCTCTGATAGATTGTCCTTCAATTTGGAAGACTTGACTCCTGCTGACTACAGCCTTAAGAAAGGCGTACAGCCCCTCATGTCGAAAGCTTTCCATGAGAACAAAAAAGTCAGATTCACTGCTGGGAAACTTTACATTGATGGGAAAGAAATGTCAGTTGAGTAGTCTCCCCAATCACAATCCTGCCCCTGAAAATAACTATTATCTGAGAAACTATCACCTATACAGACTATCTCCACTACGCCACTGCCATACACATGATAACAACCTAGAATTTAATTTGACTGTAACTAGACAGAGAGAGAGAGAGAAGAAGAAATACAGATTCGGGGCGTTTGTGAGGTGTGTATGTGTGTAACTGTGTTTACGCACGCAACGAATACCGAGCGCTGTATAACGCGCTACGTGATCTAGCATAAGACTTCTCAGCGGGGAAATCACCAGGCAGACATGTCTCTGGGCAGGATTAACCTAGGAGTGAAACGAATACACGTGATGGAATGGTGATAAGACAATTTATTTAATAATAGACAGGTAACTAGCTTGATTCTGATATTGATCAATGGACCCGAGTAAAAATAAAATAAATAATGCCACGAAAGAAATAGCTTTTCACTGATTCCACCAAGGATGTTCAACGAGTTAATAGCTATAGGCTAACTTATCACTCAATAATAAACCATAGGCTATACGATACCTTATCTGCAACTAAGGGTAGGAGGGCAAAGCAGTTACTGTTCCCGAATCCAGTTGGCAACAACCCAAACACATTTTTGCCTTTAGTGACTGTACTAATTATCTTTCTTCGTTCCATCTTAAGCTCATATGTATAAAGTTCTAACACTCAAATGAGACAAAGATCTTGGTGAGAGTAGATTAGCACATGTATTTTCACTCCACACGGATGGTACATAAAATGGCCGACCCCTGACCATGCTACATATTCCCCGGATGTAAACCATAGAGAGTAACGTTCAAGGGGCGGATAACTCTAATGTCATTATACAGAGATACTGCATATGGCATCAGTACACAATTAATCACTTCCGGGTCGGTGCCCACGATCTACATTGTTTAGAAATTTGAGAGCAGATCTTTATGGATTTTATGAGCTGCGATTTTTCAGCATTTTTGATACATTTGATATTTCAACTTGCAGATGAGTCTTCAAACTGTACTTCCTGGTGTTGATTTGGGCCACTTTGAAAAAAGCATGGTGGATGAAGACATGATCAGTGAAGGGTGAGAAGGCTCCCTGTTTACAAATCGAATGACATTCTGTAGCACCAATCAGCTGTCAGTGGTGGTAATTTGAAATTTCCATGGTCAACATCTGTCAACACTTCCACTGGTAATGTCCCACAAGGTAAATATTGACATGCCAGGTGGATTTATGCATTGTGAATTTTCTGGATTTTTGCCGATTTTTAACGCTAATACATAACAAGTAACAGAATTAATTGTATACTGATGCCTGTCACACGACATTTTCACATTTGACCAGAGAACTTTAAATCGTCACTGTGGCTACAGTTTTTACTGGATCAGCCCAATTTTTCCATGATGACTCCTGAACTAAGTTCAAATATTAGGGTTGTTTCAAATTTATGTTATTAAATTATTAATAAAATAAAATAAAAATTTTAATTAATTTTAATAATTTTTTTAATTATTAAAAAAAAAAATTTCTTGCTAAATGTGGTTGAAATAAATATCATACTGATAATGCTGGGTAACATCTCTTGTATTGTTATGCCATTTCTGCGACAAAATTGAGACCTTTTGAAGCAAATATAGGCAAAAAATGACTGATTTGTCAGTACTAGGGCCAAATAGTCAATGCCAAATATGACGAGGTTCATTTAACACAGCTGGTAATTATGAGTAAATTAACTTTCAAGATACAATAAACTGTAAATGGAAGAAAGGAAATTCACATAGATACAATTACATGCTTTTTTTTCAAAATCTCGACCTCAGTTCAAATCTTCAATGCTTCAAATCATTTATGCATTAATTCACTTTATATCAGTCTAAAACCACATGAAATTAATACTAATTATATCACCTGTAAAAACTCAGATGTTTGTTCCACACACAAAGAATTTCAAAAATGCCTTTTGCATTTGTAACTTTAATGAGACAAATAAAATCTGATTAACTGAGTCAACAGTTAATCTGACTGTTGAGGGTTTCTCATTGTTGTGTGTTTATTGTCAGTCACATTTGCATCATAGCAAATACTTTCTCTTCATTCCATTTCCACTAATTCTCTTTCATATTCATATCAGAGATCTTGTAGGTAGCAAGAAACATGGATTACAGGCACCAAATATTAGCAAGCCCCATACAACCCTCTCCCCCCCCCCCCCACACACACACACACATCAACTCTGGGAATTTCGCACAGTGTGACTCAGAGGTATGCCTCCAACTCTGATGGAAGATAGGCCTTTCTCACTGTAAGTTGCCACTTTAATCTTTCACCAAACAGTTAACAGTTTAAGTTAGGCAACTTCCAGCTGTCCTCATCTTTCATGGTTGTTAATGTAGTAGAGATCAGCAAATGACCATCAGATATGTTGTCATTGAATTTTATTCCTTTTTTTCTTCTATGTTGTGTTTTGACAAGTGTTGCCTGTTTGCAGACATTGCATTCATGGACTTGAAATCTGACACAGAATATATTCCTCAATGTTATTTAGGAGTTTTTTCAGTAATAATAACTGTTTACAAGTAATATGTGCATCTTTCTAATTACTGCCAGCAAGATCTTGATGAGATGTAGATCCATCCAATTGAACTGACATATATTCTCTATATGGGAGTTGTGTATACCATAAACACCTCTGTGTTATATTTTGGTATGTGCTGTGTACACATTTGTGTATATTGCTGTCACTTATTACAGGATTAAACATGTCTTTGATCTTTGTATCAACATCAAATTTAAATCCCATTTGATAGATTACTGTGATGACCCACTGATTACATGGAGAAGTTAACCACTGCCATGAAGGAAATTTTTACCAAATGTAGCCTAAATGAGCAGGTTGAAAACAAATTATGTTTTGACACATTTTGAATTTAAGTTTTCTTTGTTTTTAAACTTTAATTTGAATAATTTCATAAAAAAATGAATTAAAATAATAAAAAAATAATTAAAAATAGTGTTTAACATATCTAGTTAATGCTTTATACTTCTTTTATAGGCAGAAGGATTGTCGACTTGGTGCTTTTTACCAGATGGAAAAATATGTACAGGTTAGTGAGATATTGTACTTTTTACTTGTACCTCAGTCTTAAGTCATATGGGGCAAACTGAGGGGAAATTATAAAGGGGGCACCCTTGGTATATAGGCTGTAAAATCTCTATCTGTGCATAGTTTTATCTGTGCCTTCTCAAGAATGTTTGGGGATGGGTATGGTTTGTTCAGATGAGATCATTCCTTATTTTAACAATGGTTCCATTCCTGACAGGCATCAGTACACAATTAATCACTTCCGGGTCGGTGCCCACGATCTACATTGTTTAGAAATTTGAGAGCAGATCTTTATGGATTTTATGAGCTGCGATTTTTCAGCATTTTTGATACATTTGATATTTCAACTTGCAGATGAGTCTTCAAACTGTACTTCCTGGTGTTGATTTGGGCCACTTTGAAAAAGCATGGTGGATGAAGACATGATCAGTGAAGGGTGAGAAGGCTCCCTGTTTACAAATCGAATGACATTCTGTAGCACCAATCAGCTGTCAGTGGCGGTAATTTGAAATTTCCATGGTCAACATCTGTCAAGACTTCCACTGGTAATGTCCCACAAGGTAAAAATTGACATGCCAGGTGGATGTATGCATTGTGAATTTTCTAGATTTTTGCCGATTTTTAACGCTAATACATAACAAGTAACAGAATTAATTGTGTACTGATGCCATATACATGGACACTACATCCCTCCATTTCTTGGAAAACATGCTCTGTCAGTCATGAAATATACTGATCAACATTGCCATGAATATTTTGAGAAAATCGTACTCTCTTAGAATCACAAAGATAATTTTGAACATTACAAAACTTTGCAAAGAACTCTGTAACTGCTTCAGCACTCTAATATCACATACATGTATTCAGTTATCACCATGCATGTTCATGTTGAGACTAAACAACAAACGCTAATAAACCGAACTGAGTATGCATTCACTACTCCGAAATTTTGCCAAGATCAACAATAAATGATTATAAATCAAAGTGAGTGTGCATTTACTGCTCTGAAATTTTAGCACACCAGAGTCCACATTTCTATTGGTCAGAACGATACATGTAGATGTGATACTGTTCTTATTGTCACTAATTGTACATGTATGGACCTAGAAATTCAGGTATAGTCACTTCGGTAAGTTCAGTTAGTCACTTTGGTAAATCCCGGTATAGTCACAATAGGTAATCTCAGGTACAGTCAATTAGTTAATCTCAGATACATGTATAATCACTTAGGTAACTTCAGGTATAGTCATTTAGGTAACCTTAGGTACATGTATAATCACTTAGGTAACTTCAGGTATACTCATTTAGGTAACCTGGCCTTCGCCTGGCACGCACAGGATATCTCTGTGGGACACGTGGTCCTTGATTATGGACGGCTGGAGGGTCATCACACAGGTCATCATCGGAGATGTCATCTTCGGTTATCGACACATTTGCACCGAAAGGAATCCGCTTCACGTGAGAACTATTTCCCGAGAAAGTTTTACCATCTGCGTTCTTCAGAATTAACATGGACCCCTTGGTACGGACTACTGTGGATGCTGTCGTGCTAAACTTCGTGGACAGTTTGTTGTGTTTTGGTTGCTTTACCAGAACTAGGTCACCAGCACTCAGCTCAGGTGTTTTTGCACAAGACTTCAGGTCTGCGTATGCCTTCATTTTAGATTTCGCGGCATGGTCCCGGAGCTGGGCATGTCTATGCCTCTCACCCTTTGCAGGTGAATGTGGTTCAGGCAGCTTAGTCTTGATTGGACGGTTGAAGAGAAGTTCTGCTGGGGACACTCCAGTAGTTGAGTGTGGGATAGCCCGGTAATTGAGAAGGAATTGGTTCAAGTCTTTCTTCCACACTTTTCCTTCAGCGAAAGATGTTCGAACAGATTTTTCAATTGTTCGCATAAATCGCTCCGCTTCGCCATTGGCTTTCGGCCAATAGGGAGTGATTTTCCGATGGTGAAAACCTGACTGTCGCGAATGTTTCAAATTCTTTTCCGTCGAATGGCGGGCCATTGTCCGACTTCATTTCATCGACAATGCCATGTGTCGCAAACATTTTGTCGATCTTAGGGATTACACGTTCAGCGGCCGACTTCCGGATAACGTGAGTAGTCATCAATAACAACAAGTAGAGATTCTCCGGAAGGAAATGGTCCACAGAAATCGATGCTGAAATGACTCCAGGGTTTGTCTGGCATTTGTGTCATTTTCAGTGGTTCTGGTTTAGATGCTGGGCCAGTGGCTTGACAAGGTATGCACTGATTTATTAGTGTCTCTGCATCTTTGTCAATGTTAGGGTACCACACCTTCTCCCGAAGTAGGCGTTTTGTCTTAACAATACCCTGGTGGCCTTCGTGGGCCAGTTTTAGGACATGTTCTCGGAGAGACTGTGGGACGATAATTCTGGAACCACGTAATACGACATCACCACATGGTGCTACAGTCAGCTCCCTTCGTAATTTGTAGTATCGCCGGAGATCTGGGTCACGTTTGTTCCACTTTCCCTTCTGTACTACTTTCGCGAGTTTAGCCATGGCTTTGTCGTTCTTCGCTGCTTCCTGGATTTCAGTCATAGATAGCGACTTAGGAACTGCATTCTCCGCGATGAAATTCACATATTCATCCGCGATGTCCCTATCGGAGAACGACTTGGCTGGTTGTGGATGGCGGGAGAGAAAGTCTGCTGGGTTATCTGCTCCTGGTTGGTAGACAACCGTCATATCATATGGCTGTAATCTCAACTGCCAACGTTGGATACGAGCTGGAGGTTGGAAACATGGCTTATTAAACATGGGTTCCAAAGGTTTGTGGGCTGTAACTACTGTGAAATGTTGACCAAAAACATGAAGATGGAAGCGTTCACATGCCCACAAAATCGAAAGCGCCTCTCGCTCTGTTTGAGAATATCGCCGTTCTACGTCGGATAATGTGCGGCTTGCATACGAAACGATGTGGTATTCATCATCCGCATCAGTTTGAGTCAGGATGGCGCCTAGGCCAACTGGGCTTGCATCTACAAAGATTTTCGTTGGCCTGTCAGGGTCGAAGTAGGATACTACTGATTCTGCTGACAGCGAATCTTTAAGTTTGTCAAAAGCCGCCTGATGGTCATCGGTCCATGACCATTCCACCGTCTGTCTGGTGAGGTTGCGTAATGGTTCCGTCATTGTTGCGTAATCTGGTATAAAACGCGACACATACGTTGTCATTCCTAGGAGACTACGGACCGATGCCGGATCTTTCGGGACTGGAGCTTGTTTTATGGCAATGACCTTCGCAGGATCAGGGGACACACCTTGTTTGGAGAACACAACACCATAGAAATCAAGACTTGGTTTGTTGAAGACACATTTATCCAAGTTTAATATGAGATGATGATCCTTCAGCCTTTGGAGGACCAGGCGTAGTGATCTGTCGTGCTCCTGTTGCGTACGACCCGAAATTATTATGTCATCAGAGAGGTTTTTAACCCCTGGGATACCACTGAGGACCTGTTGAACGGTGTTTTGGAAAACTTCTGAGGCAGACGACAGTCCGAATAAGAGCTGTTTAAATCTCCTCAATCCTTTGTGTGTCGAAAACACTGTTAAGTAACGGGACTCAGGGTGTAACTCAATCTGGTGATATCCTTGTTTCAGGTCCAGCTTTGAGAAAACAGTCGCGCCATTGAGATCATGGATGATTTCCTCAATGGTTGGAGTGGGGTGACGTTCTCGTTCTACTGCTGTGTTGGGGGCTCGCATGTCGATACATATACGAACTTGATCATTTTTCTTTGGAACGATCACAATCGGGGATACCCATGGTGTGGGTCCCTCGACTTTCTCAATTATGTCTGCCTTTTCGAGAGCGTCTAGTTCCTCTTCCACCCGTTTGCGCATGTGGAACGGGATTCTTCGTTGTGCTTGAGCGATTGGTTTCACGTTGGGATTAACGTGGATTTTGAACTGAAAATCTTTCAGTTTCCCGACACCCTCAAATACTTTCGGAAATTCTTCAACTAACTCATGGATAGCTGCGTGAGGCTGTGGAGCTGGTTTCTGAATCGCGTTCACTGTGGGTAGTTGGATAAGTTTCAGTTCTGTGGCCGTTTCATAGCCTATCAGCAATCCAGAATTTTGATTAACCACGTAGAACATGGCATCGCACAGCTTCTGTGAAGTTTCGACAATCGCATTGAAAGTTCCTAGTACAGGCAGAGGGGTTTGCGCACCATACACATAAATCTTGGATTTTGGCGTATTCAGCTGGATACTAGAATTATGTTTGGTGATAATATCATAACATGATCTGTCAAGCACATTTACTGATGCTCCACTGTCGATAAGGATTGTAACCGACACACCAGCTATGGTTACGGATACCTTTGGCTGTATTACTGAGGGGCGTATGCTGAAGGGCTGATCGCGTACCGTGAATAGATATTCGTCATCAGACGAGGACTCGTCTCGAACTTCTACACGATTAACCGACTTGGTGTTGGCTGGTTTTTGCTGATAACCGTGTTGGGAGCTACGACATAATTTAGCAAAATGGTTAGCTCGGCCACATTTACAACAGTTTTTCCCATACGCTGGACAGGGCATTCCTTTATGCGGCCAGGTACCACCACAATTTCTACATTCGTTACTTTTGCCCTTAAAGTTCATGTATTTCGGTTTGTGGAATTTTTTATTCTGGGGGGTTCCCGATTTCCGTGACACCTGATTAACCGATGATAGGTGATTTACCGCATTGGGTTTTGATTTGCACTCCATAGTTTTTGTATGCATTTCAGAATTTTCCGTTATGCGAGCGATGTCTAGGACTTTTTCTAGACTAACATCAGTTTCCCGAAGGAGTCTCCGTTTCAGCCGTGAAGAAGAGCATTTTTCAACCACTTGATCGGCAATCACGTCATTTGTGTTTGGGAACTCACACGTAAGTGCTAATGTCCGAAGACGTGTGACAAATTGAGAAATGGACTCACCAGATTCTTGTTCGGCCTGCTTGAAAACGTAACGTTCATATCTTACGTTTTTCCGTGGGAGGAAATGTTCGTCGAGTTTCTCAACGGCCGTTTTGAAGTCATCACCAGTGTCTGTTAAGCCTTTGAAGACGTCCTGCAGCGAATTTCCCCCAAGGTGAAGCAACAAAGCTCGTTTTTGTTTGTCGTTTGTTATTCCTGCAGCGACAATGTAGACATCAAAACGTTCGCGCCACTGCTGCCATCGTGTAGATAACGATGAGTGGTCTGAATCGGCTTGAAATGGTGGCAAGGCTGGCAAATTCAGTGCATTCGCCATGACGGATATTGTCCGCGTTTCCTTATTTGACTCGTCGCCAGATATAAAGTTCTAACACTCAAATGAGACAAAGATCTTGGTGAGAGTAGATTAGCACATGTATTTTCACTCCACACGGATGGTACATAATCCTATACATGCTCTTGCTACTAAGCGGAGAAAGATTCTAAGTGCTGTCCTTGGACTTCATGCCATTTCTGGCTGCGATACTACCAGTTCTCTTTATGGTATGGGCAAGGTAAAGATCCTTAAGCTGATCGAAAGCAACCCGGAAAAGTATTGTACACCTTTATCCGATCTCGGAAACGACATTGAACTGAGTAATGATGCCTTACAAGGGTGCCAAGATATTGTTGTAGCTCTGTATGGTGGTGAGAATGTCGATGGAGGTGTTGACAGTCAGCGTTATAACCTCTTTTGTAGAAGGCAACTCAAAAACACAGCTCTACCACCAACATCAGACAGTCTTAACTGTCATTTGAAGAGAGTCAACTACCAATGCTTCGTTTGGAAGAAGTCGATCGTACCAAAGGCAGACATTCCTCCACCGATTGACAATGGATGGCAGCTGGACGACGATGGTTTCCTTGTCCCAGTTCGTATGACGAAGGACCAAGCTCCATCATCAGTGATTGAACTCCTGTCCTGTAATTGCTCAAAATCGGCATGTACAAGACGAACCTGTCAATGTAAGCTGAATGAGATGCCATGTATTGACTCTTGTAAATGTTCGGGATCTAATGATTGCCAAAACCCATATAAAGTGGAGGACGATAACGAAGATGCAAGCGATGATGAGGAAGAAGAGTGTGAGACAGAAGACTAGTTAAACCGTCCGCCGTTCGTCAACATCTAATTACCTGCGGCACGCAGGTCTACGGGAGGCTCGCGTTGTTGTTCTTGTTGTTGTTGTTCTTGTTCTTGTGACTTTTTGAAATGCGCATGCGCTAAGAGAGTGTGATCTCTGCCACACTTTTCTTTTCAACCTCCGATCTCACATGACAATACTATCTTCAAGCGCGTTTGAATTCATTTGCAACTATATTCGGTGGAATGAATTATTGCTTCGTTAATTATTATATATGAGAATAGTGTGAATAACGTCAAAGGACCTACGAAGTAGGGTAGGCGTTAGGACTCCGACACGCACTGTGCTCTTGGACCCCCAGTTGAAATCCTGCCAATATTAAGATGGGCACGGCCCAAGTTAGAATCACCAGTGATTTTAATCAAAAATCCCCAGAAATTTTCATCAAAAGTAGGTCCACTCGAAACATGCTGGCAACAGTCCCATAATGCACCTTCATGCCCAGTGTGAATAACGTCAGAGGACCTACGAAGTAGGGTATGCATTAGGACTCAGACACGCACTGAACTCTTGGACCCCCAGTTGAAATCCTGCCAATTTTAAGATGGGCACGGCCCAAGTTAGAATCACCAGTGATTTTAATCAAAAATCACCAGAAATTTTCATCAAAAGTAAGTCCACTCGAAACATGCTGGCAACAGTCCCCTGATGCACTTTAATGCTAAAAATCAAGGTTCTAATATCAACAGTAACACTCAAATATAACATATCTCTCAGATATAACATATATATAAATATTAATATTCATGTCACTGTTCCATTTTTTCTCTAGTTGTATTCCTCTTAAAATTTTGTACTCTGCCTTTGACTGGTGTTTGTACAATAAAATCTTGAATCTTGAATGATTATTTTGCCGACGAAAGGATTCAGATGGACTCACTCATTACCGGACAATTTCAAATGGTAGCCCACTTCGAAGAGACAGAAATGACTATGTAGTATTTAACGAGTTGGACACCCCTGTGCGCGAACAATACCTCGCAGTCGTGCAGTTATATTGTGCACTTTCGGTTGCATGACATTCGGCAAATAGCTATTTTGAATGATTCTCTTTCAGAACACAGCCTCTCTATCCTCATTCTCGCAAGCCAGGGCCTTGATTCGCTGGTATTGATGTTCCCGTCCTCTTCCGCACTCAGAATCCCTTTAGAATAGCATTAATCACTTCCGTAAATTCAATACTTATGTGTATCAGCAGACAATGCGCAGAAACATATTGCATTTGACATCATTCTCTCAAGTCAGAGCCCATTTCTGCTAGAATTTACTGGTTCTATACAAAATTTACGTTACTTTGTCAGTTTTACGAATGGAAGGACGTCATTTATTAGCAGATGCTGACCATAAAAGCGATCTATTTGTCCTTGCTGTCAAAAGCTAGGGCCTTGATTTCCAGGAGAGGTTTTTTGAGTTTGATTTTGATACTTAGATACCTTTCATATTGACGTTAACTTGGCAGTCATTTTCGTGAATGCAATAATTTGATGTACCAAAAAATAATAACGAGAATTCGACATCATTCTCTTACACACATACCTTGTTTAGTGAACTAGCGCTGACATTTTCCACTTAAATTACCTTCGAAAAGGCAAGGTCGAACTTGTCAGATGAGATGATATTTCCTAAGAATGAAATAGTTAATGTCTTGGTATTGACTCGCTGCATGGAAAATAGTGTCAAGGTATTTAGTCTGCTGGTGATACAGAAACTTAATTAATTAGTCTAATTGAATATCAAGACTGTCACAGGCCTTAATTTAATACATTCCAATGCTTCAAACGCAAATGTAGTAGATATGTTTTATCCAGCGTCCCTTTGTTTATGTAGCGCTTTATACGTGTATTGTTGCGACTACAGCCATATGTTTTAAGTGCGGTATTATTGTCTCATGATGTGGTGTGTCTTCTTAATATGTATCATTTTATGTCTTATTCTTGTTATATTCGTATTTATATTAATATGTTATTTTAATCCATTTTATTTGTTGACGGCTCCATTGTAAAACAGTCCTATTGTGACTGACCATGGATTCCAATAAAAAACCTAAAACCTAATAGTGAAAAGTGTCATTATGCCTCTTGGACAGTTTGATAAAGCCTTCAACCCCATTCCATAGTTTCACAGATCAGAGTGATAGACCTTATACTAAATTCATTGGAAATTAAGGAAATATAAACTTTCCATTATGCTCGGCAACGTAAGCGAGAAGGGAGACTGAAGAGCGTAGATTTTTGCGCTATGACTAAACCCTTGAAATTTATTTGGATTCCAAATATTTGAAAGCCTTTTTGATTTGCAAAAATCAACGGCTGAACCGAATGTTTTGAAATTTGGCATACACGATACTTATACCAAGATATTGCCAAACCGATAATTGTGACTGCGTCTGTCAATTCAGTGGGCGTGAAAACACTGGCAGATGTTGTTTTTTCTACCATTACCACTACCTCTGCTGATATGCCTTTCACTGTATTATTGCCACTGCCGCAGGTTTTGACTACAATGTAGTCATTTCTCACTTGTTTTCTTCTAATAACGACACTTATTCTCATGGGGAACCCGTACTCAACACCTGTACATGATGTATATATAGTCGACTTCAGATAAAGAATATCTTTGTATTACCTTGAAAAATGCTCAGCGGCTTTTTGTTTTGTAAACAAAACAGTGACCTACTGACCTACATAATACAGGCCAACCGTATTCGTTTTGATTTTCATGCATTGTAGATCTTATTCCATATAAATACGTTTACGGTGGTATCGTAATAGCAAAATTTAAAGCTGAAGTTTAAGCTAAAGTTTTGATGTGATTGCCCTACCCCTTAATTTCCACATTTGTTCAAAATTGCTTTGATTCACAAACAAGTTGGAGAAGAATCAGTTTTAGGCAGAACATCACATGTAACCATTGAAGACGTAACCTCCGAAATATGTTGTAATTTGTTACCCCTACCCCCTAATTTTCGCGTTAATTGAGAATTGCCGTTGTCTGCTATAAGCGCCTCTAGCACATTACCTACCCATGTTTCAAACCGTCCACCCACCCTAGTCGTGTGTGTCTATGTATGATCTAACAAAAAATCACAACGAAAATTTTCTATACCGTGGGTTGAGGTTCGATGCCGAAAACGAACTTGGGATGATGGACTATAGAGGTTTTGGGGTCGAAGTGTTACGGACAAAAAATAAGTCCATGGGCGATGAACAAAATTCAACAGCATCCCATGCCTTCGAGGATAATGTTACGCCCTGTTTTCTGCTCTGTTCGGTGTGTCCGCATCGTCAAATATGCATAAATATGCTAATCAACTTTTATCATAGATTTTAGCGGAGACGTTATATGCTCGATGAAACATCTCGTTACACAGTCGAGATATGTAGGAGAACTGGTGCTGTTCTCAGCTTGACCGCAGTTTTTAAAACCATAAGTATCACGAGATGAAATAAAATTGGATGCTTGCGTAGGTTAGGCACCGGATAATGCTTTAACATTGGCTATACGGCAAAAATAAAAAAATAAGTATCATTGTGGCTTTCAAAATACAGAACATCCAAACAACTTTGAAGATGTTATTGTCACGGAGTTAAATAGGCATTGCAAACAGAATTCATCGCCGGTAAAACTATAATACAGCATTGCAAATGTTAAGGATTGGTTCGTTGTCTTACCTCACCCTAACATCACATGGGCAAAGACGTCGTTTCGCGCCTTTTGCGGTTAGTTCCATCTCAGGATTGTTCCATTGACTAACGCCTGTGGGAGGTTGCACTGTCAGTATATTCTCCGCGTCATTGTGGGATATTATCATTTCAAAGGGAGGTCTTACGCCCAACTGCGGGTCGTACTCACTGGATCTGCGCAGCGTGGAACGGAAGATGCGGAATTCTGGATCTAGAATGACGTGGTGTCGTCAGAACTCGCACAAATCGGTCCTATCTATCAGGCACTTTTACATGTCACTCGACAAATATATGTAGGTTTGCTTTGGTGGGAAATTCTAGCCGTACGACGTCGAGCATTACAGGTTAGTTTTTCTGGGTGTTCTTGCGTTTACCAGGTTTACCCTATTTTGAGGCGTTTACGCCATCAAACGTCCACGATGCTCATTCATTAACATCAGATGAGTTGTTTGAGCTGATCTATAATCACAGCCCCCGAGCTAGCGTATCTAATTCAGTTTTAGCCGGTGCTAGGGGCCATGTGGATACTTCATAGTCTCCACATGAACATTAGCAATAAATGCGCGGCTGAAATACTAAGGTAACGTCCGAGAATCTACCATTTTCTCGGATCTATATGTGAGGTGCCGAGGGATGCTTTCCTGCTTTGATGCTTTTTAGTCACCAGAACAGGTTTCGATTTGTTCTGCCTCAGGCTGACGATATCGCGGGGTAATCCCCACACAAGTTTAGACCTTCCCCAAAGTCTCGTGGCCGGAAGTTGCGTAACAGAGAATACACTGCGCAAATGGAAGTGCACAGAAAACCGGAAATGTGCCATGCGCATGCATACTTTTAGCGTACTTTCTCTACTACTATCTACTACTAATTAACATCAAAGTAACCGAAGAGCATCTCGGGGACTATTTAGGAGATGAAATGTTCGAATCAGTAGCGATAACCAGGAAGTGTCCAAAAGAGTTATCTGCCCCTAAATGGTTCCCATATGCTCATTTACTACTACTGAGCTTGACTTCATTTATACTCACTGGGATTTTTGGTATTGTGATACCAGTAGGTCAACAATGTATAAGGTCTTTAGATTATGAACGAGAATCATTTTCATATACGACGGCTATTGAATGTCGAATCTGAGCATAAATTTTCATATTCAAAAATAGTGGGTGAGTGAATATGATTGAACGTCGCTTTCAACTTTGTTTCAGTCATATCAGGACGTTGAATCTTATGTCTTTTCACACCCGAGAACCACACCGGTGGGGTCCTATTTCTTTTCACACCCGGGAACCCCATACGTGCCTCAGTTAGTCGCCTCTTACGACAAGCTGTCTGAGGAGCTGAGGCCTGTTCTTACCATGACCTGCGGTGTGCACAACGACATCCCAGGTCAGTCCCCAGAAGCCCCACGAGGCTCTTCAAAAATAATTATTTATTGAGCATAGCATTAGGGTATCAGTTTCTCTGTTTCAGCGAATGAATTACAACGGATATAAGGGAAAGTGGTGCCGACATACTGACAGTCACATGACTTCACAGTATAGTCTTCTGGTTAACCTATTCTAAAGCACATACCAAGAATCTAACGATTCGTGATATGTGTTGTATCTCAGGTACGCTTTTATTGTACCTGTTCATGTGGCAACTTGGATGATATGACCACACGGCCCCTAGCACCGGCATAGCGGTATTAGATACAAATCTAGAGAGCTATGATGGAAATGCTCTGATAACTGGTATATTGGTAAATTGTGAGCTGTGTCGCTGTGACAACTCGTACACTGGGGATTGGTGAGCTGGGTCGTCGTCAGATGAAAATGACGGCATTTAAATCGCAGAGTGGGTATCAGTAGCTATGCGGACTAAATGTGAAGATGCCCCACAATTGCTTGATATTGACTGAAGTGGACTGATGAAATGACAGACCACTGCAGATGCTCTATTTAAGTGCATTCATAATTTATCAACTGTAATTCATTGAATTTTCACACCATTTTGGAAATGGCCCATATTATTTCAAAATCGCACCGGGTCAAGCTGTCAAAATGAAGGGTACCCGACTTCGGAGCGATATAGAAAAAATCGGCATGCACTACTCCACTTTTTTTTCTGTGTTTCAATGCATTTAAAAATGAAAATCATATTTATCCATAAGATTTTGGTAATTTAGCTTTTCAAATTTGGACTAATATGGCCGTTTATTGGAAATATAACTGGTTCCCATAACCTGCATCCATCGACAACAGACTGAATCCAAATGTTTAAATCAGGGGAGACAACTGGGCGGTGCATCGGATTAACTCCCATGATGGGAAAGTTAAATCGACGTGAAAAAAATCGATTTTGATCAGATCCCGAAATACTCGAGCTCTGATATTACTCAATGTGCAGCCTATATGAGTAGTATACAAAGGGTAAATTGGGCCAACTTGACCTCAGAAATTTGCATAATTGAGGAGGAAATGAGGAGGTGACAGCCAATGAGAAGCGAGTAAAATTTGACCTCAGAAATTTGCATATGACGTCACAGGGGTCACTGAGTGCTGTGGGTGGTGGTGGTGGTGGGTTTAAAATGGCGGTGTGGGAGGTGGTGGTGGTGGGTTTAAAATGGCGGCCTGTGGGTGGTGGTGGTGGTGGGTTTAAAATGGCGGCCTGTGGGAGGTGGTGGTGGTGGGTTTAAAATGGCGGCCTGTGGGTGGTGGTGGGACCAAAATGGCGGCGCAAGGGAGCAAACGAGGCGGTGGGGAGGTCACGGGGAGAAAAAACCCTCACATTACCCTCAAAAAAACCTCTAAGCCATATAATAATAATAAACATAATCTATAGGTGTTGTACCATGTTAATAGGATCAGTCTAGCATCTGTACCACCCTAGGGTCGAGCGTTTATTGTCCAGTGTATCTCCGCAGAAAATCAACAAACAAAATGGCGGCTCCAGGATGGTGTGGGGACGCACTTTCCACATAACGGCGTCGATCATAGCGCCATCTGCACACACTGACGCAAGGGAGACAACTCGTGTGGCCCAAGGGTATGGAAATAGCCGTTTTGGAGCTAGGGGAGTTACTACTGGTCCAGTGGGGTCGAGTGAGGTATCAATGTGAAGCCTAGGTGACGGGGCATCTGATGGGCTGGGTGTGGGGTTGAACTAGCGTCATTCTGCGCATGCGCGGTGGCCCAAGGGTATGGAAATAGCCGTTTTGGAGCTAGGGGAGTTACTACTGGTCCAGTGGGGTCGAGTGAGGTATCAAAGTGAAGCCTAGGTGAAGGGGCATCTGATGGGCTGGGTGTGGGGTTGAACTAGCGTCATTCTGCGCATGCGCGGTGGCCCAAGGGTATGGAAATAGACGTTTCGGGATCTAGGGGAGCCACTATTGGTCCAGTGGGGTCATATGAGGTATCCATGTGAAGCATTCGTGAAGGGGCATCTCACTGGACTAGTGGGTTGACATAGCGTCATTCTGCGCATGCGCGGTGGCCCAAGGGTATGAAAATAGCCGTGTTGGGAGCTAGCGAAGCCAATAATGGTCCGATGGGGTCGTATGAGGTATCAAAGTGAAGCATTCGTGAAGGGGCATCTCACTGGACTAGTGGGTTGACATAGCGGCCTTCTGCGCATGCGCGGTGGCCCAAGGGTATGAAATTAGCCGTGTTGGGAGCTAGCGAAGCCAATAATGGTCCGATGGGGTCGTATGAGGTATCAAAGTGAAGCCTAGGTGAGGGGGTTACACTAGGGTGTCGTATCCATTCTGCTGCGCAGGTCACGTGGGGGTTGTGACGTCACTTCCGGTTGGGATAAATGGGGCGTGACCTTGGGTACATGTCTAGACTTGTTTGTGTGTGTTGATGTACTGGGGTTTTTCCCCCCCACAATGGCGTTCACCTTCGGACGTGGTTTGGTGGGTCTGCGCAAGTGTGTGACGTCACTTCCGGTTTTCACTATAACTACCTCCAAACCCAGAAGAGTTCCAACGTTCAACCCTCCGGGGTGTTTTCCCGCCCCCGCTCCGGCGCCCCCCAGCGCGCCCCGGCCGCAGCGCGCGCGCGCGTCAATGTAGGGAGAGGTTAAATCGACAACATAGAACTTATAGTCATAAACTTAATCTATACGTGTTGGACGAGTCTTCACTCACCGTATACACGTACCTCAATGAAATGCCCGCTCCAAACCTAGACCAAAAACACGTACTTGGTCTGTGGGCTGATTTCATTGGCTCTCTATTTTTACTATAGTGCGCTTGCATTCTAACCTTGATGGGCTACATTTTGGCCCCATCCTACACCACTGATTTCAGTTTGACTGAATCTCCACATTGGGCATTGAAGCATTATGAATAAAACACACAAGACAGGGTTTTTTGGTGAGATCTCATTTTTTTTATTCAGTGAACAACAACAACGTGAGAACAACCACGTGAAAACTGAAGCCCAGAACAAGGGGCTTGTACATTGAAAGAACTGAAGCCCAGAACAGGGGGCTTGTAAACTGAAACCCAGAACAGGGGGCTTTTAAACTTAAGCCCAGAACAGCGGGCGTGTGTACATTGAAAGAATTCAAGCCCAGAACGGGACTTGTACATTGAAATGATGGGCGGCCCAGTCATAGACGAGTACATCTCGGTCCTCAGCCTTGGGGTACTCGTCAAACATCTGTACGATGGTAGATAAGGGTCTTCCCCGGCATCGATGGTACAGGTAAAACAAGCAATATTGTCCGCACACGCTACTGGTCAGGCTTTGCAACGTTTGACTGTTCCAACACCACGTCTCTGTGCCTTGATCCATGAAGTCTGTTACATCGGGATGGAGGGGTGGCAGGCCGTACGGGTCAAAGTATTCGCCCTGCTGTTCTGTCAAGTACACGGCCACCCAATGTTCACCGGGCCGATCCATCGGGTCCGTGTTGAGAACGTAAGCAGCAGGATACACACGGTCTAATGGGAACACATCTCGGGCGAACACCCCTTGAAACATCATACGTGTCTCTGGGTCATTCTCCAGCACGGTGGTTATCTGGTCTGTATCCATGTTAGGTGGAGAAGTCACACAGCACGTTGCGCGCCTTGTCCACTTGAATGATGTTGTCAAACTCGACGTAGCAGATCACATTGACGGTGCTCCGGAGGGCTCGTAGAAAGTGGATTTCCAACCGTAAATTGCCTTGCTTGGCCAGGGCCAGCTGATGGTCGTTCTCTAAGGTAGGGGTCAGATCGAAACAGAACAACGTGTATCCGTTCCCGTAGTCCTCCCGACTGATGAAATTCCCTTCGTCCTGGTTGATTTGACCGGTGGCTGTAAACAGGCTCTGATAGGCTCGAATGAAATTCGCGCGCCCAAAGTTCGGGGTTAAGGCCGTGGCTGGCACCTGTTGTCCATCCACATGCAGGGCCACAAAATTGATGCCGAAATGTTTAAAGTCAAACGGGTTCTCTGGGTAGGCTCCACTGAAACTGGTATTTTCCACACAGGCCAGGATCAATCGCTTGGGTAGTTCCCCCAGGAACAGGTTTTCTTTGTTGGCGCTCATATTTCCAGCAGACACAGAGAACACTTTGGTTTGTACACGTCGGATAGGGTACTGGGCTGGTTTTGTTTCCAAGGCTTTCATGTGTCCCAATTGAACGGCTGGATTCGGTTTCACTTTACGGACATACAGGACTGCGTCTTCGATGACAATCTTATAGTCAGCTACATGCGCCTCTACGTTAGTGGCCATCAAGGCGAAGGTCGGAGGCGCCCGTATCAGTCGGATTTTGATGGGGATCTTGATCAAGAGGTATCGGTCTTGCATGAACATGTCTGCGTGCAGTCGACCGATCATATCCACCGAGACGCCGTTCGCGGTCAAAGCCTTCCGTTTGCTATATCCCGTATTGTCGTTCTCCGCGCCCATGTGCTCGGCTTTGTCCTGGTAGAATAAAGCGGCTGTCAGTTGAGATTTTTTAGCCTCTCGCCCATGCGACAACAGCGTCTCGATGTAGGCTCGATAGGGGTACGTGTTTGTCGAGTCACTGATGAGTTTGTCGCTGAGAAATATATCCACCTGTTGAAACATCGAGTGCAGCCAGAGATTCGTCGGGCCCACCGTTGCTTGGTCGGCGATTCTGGTGCCATCTCCATTGACGATCTTGGCTTTCACATACAAGTAGGTATGGGCTAAATCCACATAGGCCGTATCCGCATTACTGATGGTGAACTCGATGGGCCCTGTTGCGTTGATGCTGGACAGCGGGAGATGCTCCACCCATAATCCTTGTTCGGCACTGGTCTGTGTGGGCGGCACGGTCCACAAATCAAATTCACTGTTGGTGGAGGGGCAGGACTCGGCGGGGATCAAGGACATGTTTTAAGAAAAGATATCCCGGGTCTTCGATGTGCGTCGTCGCTGGGTCGGTCGTCGACTGGTGCGTGGTCTCGGTGGGGGCAGGTCTTTTATTCCCTACGGTGCGTTGTGCTTTGGCCACCAAGACGCCTCCCGCTTCTTTGGCCCGCCGTTTCAAGGCTTCTTTGGGTGCCGTACCCCCAAGACATCACCGGCCACTTGCAGTCCACTGCGTACCGCTTGTTTGCCGATTGCTTTCACCCCGCGCGTCACCAAGGGCAGGAACGTTTTGACGATGCTCCCGAGTATGTTCCCCAGTCCATGTCCACGTTGCATGCGTGCACCACTAAACACCGGAAAGCCACCCCGGCCTGTTGGGCATAATAGTCCATATAGCTGCGTGCATCGCACTCGTAAGGCACCTTCATTATGCAAAGTGGGGAGCACGTGCTTGTCGAAAATGAAGTGTCACCACCACTTTTCCGCGTTCGAATGCCACTGGTCGTCCCGTGTCATCTGTTATATCCACCGTGATCGTGTTGATGTGGGTTTGTCGTACAGGCAGGTAGAGCATGTGGGTGAAACTGTGGGTGACTTGATCTCCATACAACTTTTTAATGGGCACCACCCGTAACAGAGGTGTGTTGATATCGCCCACGATATGGCTGTCCACCACGTCCGAGTAGACGTAGAGTCCGTACATACCCGACTTCATATCCATCGGGATCTCGGCTTGGTGGGCGGTGGGACCAGCGAACGTCCGTAGATCGAAGCCCAGCATTTGCTGTAGGATAGGACTCAGTACGACACTCGCGTTGGCGGTGACGACAAGCTCTGCCTTGTCGTTGTGTGCGTTGTAATCGAAGTTCACGTGATTCTTGAAGGGATAGGCTTTGATGGGTTTTGAAGTATTCGTGACCTCCCGTAGAGCCTTATAATGCAACAGTCTTGACAGCCCACCCATGAACTCCTTGGGAGTATCGTATTGGCCTTCGGGGAGGGTGAGTCAGGTGTCTTTTCCTTCGTAGGTCACCTCGTACCACACTTCATTGGCTCGCACGTTGTACCACGAGTAAGGGTACTGAATATCCACCAGCCCACATTCCCACCGGCCAGGTAAATGCAACGGTTGTGGTAATTGAGTCACATACTTGGCCACGGTGTTGTCAGAAAACACATCCAGCGAACTGTTACTGGGTAGCGTGAGGTAAAACATGGCGACTGAGCTGTCCTG
This sequence comes from Hanleya hanleyi, assembly GCA_036873755.1. NCBI lineage: Eukaryota > Metazoa > Mollusca > Polyplacophora > Lepidopleurida > Hanleyidae > Hanleya > Hanleya hanleyi. The sequence goes on along the minus strand of JAVTVY010055646.1, from coordinate 10,043 downwards.
CTTCTGCACCGGGTTTTAATAGGTGTTCCAGACCTTGGGTGGTTGTGTCCGGCGTCGTGTTCGTCGCGTTGACTTGCTACGTGTCACGGCTCTGGAGATGTGCGGTGTCCTGATCAAGGGTGTTTTTTTAAAGGTTTGAAAAGAAGGTGCCCGTTGTGGTGGTGGAGTTTTGGGAGGTGACTCCGGTTCCCATTCGGATTCCCAAGGTTGTGGAATCTGTCGTGGTGCACGACTCGGCGATTGCTGGATTTGCTGCATAAAGGCCCAGCGGTGGGGGTTCCCCACCAATTCCTGTGGTACATGCATGTCTTTCAAGCCTTGAGCGAAGACCTCCCATCCTCGAGGATCCGTGTGCGATCTGCGTTTACGCATCAGGTCATTCATTAAATCCGTCATGTGGGTGCCGGGGACCACCTGATTCTGTACCAGGAGTTCGCCTTTATCATTCCAAGTCATGTTAGGATTCTGTTTCATCCGTTGTAATACCAGGCCAGCTTGTTTCTTGAACGAGGCAGGTACACTCTTCAGCACTTCGTCTTCCACCCACTGTGGGGCTGTGGGTGATACCCCACCCGGCTGTTGGAGCGGTGCTGAGGTCAGCGGTGTGTCACGTGGTGGTGGTGGTGGTGGTGGTGGTGGGGTAGAGAGGGTTTTGTATTGGTCCATGAACGTCATGTACCGTTGAAGCGTCTCATTGTACCGTTGTACTTTCTCACTGTCACTTAACCCTGGTCTCTGTAAGATCTGTTGCATCTCTCCATCGAGGGTGTTTATGGTCTTCACCGTAGGTGGGACAGGGTAGGGCGATTGGAGGTTTTGAAGCAACCGTGGTTCGACGAGGACCATTTTTTTCGTGTGGTTCATTGTCGGCCGAAGAGTCCACCCAATACTGGACCCAACACGGAAGCGGCCAGCGGTGCTAAGATGGCCCCGAGAAAGCCGCCTTTCTGTAACACCTCTTTCTTTTGTGTTTGTGGGACCCGCTTATGGACTAGGGTTCGGAGACCTGTCTTATGCTTGGCCAACTTGGTCTTCTGAGCCGGAGTCAGTGGTACGTTGCCTTTTAACAGGTTGTGCCCGATCTCGCACAGACAGCGTACAAGGTCAGGGTCCGCACCGCGTACAATGGTTCGGACCAACTCGGGTGGGGCCGTCTTCAATACACGGAGCGTGGGAGCGTGCTTCCGTACTCGCGCAGACATCATGTACAACTAATGCTAGAACCCACAACTCTGCTCTTTTTATCTACTTCAGAGACAAAAAATCAACCCTGCTGTGGTATTCATTCTTTTTGTTATCCCCATCATCAAACACACACACATCCCAGCTGGGGGCGCCACTGTGGGTGTGTTTACATTATTTTGCAAGTACACGTGGTGGGTCTCTCCGGGAAAGATGCCGGTCCGTAGTCGAAGGTGGTCGGGGGTGGCTTGCTTGAGGTCGAAGAGCATATACCCGTGCTGAGGGGTTGTCGCATCTTTAAAGGCTTCTAACGCAAACGGTGTGCGTCCGGGATATATCTGTCTCGCCAGGTGCAGCAGTTGAGTGGTATCTCTCGGGTGTTTGAAGACCACCAGGTAGTGGGCATTTAAGCTGATGTTCCGATGTTCTTTGTTTTTACTGAACAGATTCTGCACAATGTAGATGATGCTGAGCCGTCGATGGTGGCTGCCTTTGGTAAAGAGTTGGGTGACCCGCGCAGCCGTCTCCGCAATGAGATCATCCAGAACCACCAAGGTGTCGGGTTCCAAATCGGCCAGGTTGGGTAGGCCTTCCACGAACGTGATGTGGGGCATTGCTGCATACGCTGCCTGCCATTCTCCGTAACACCACACGACTCGGGCAATAGGTGGGGTGAACATGCTGTCGGCGTGTTGAAGGAGCTTCCGGACGAAGTGCGTTTTGGCGGAGCCCGTCGGTCCTGCGATGAGACACGTGAGGGGATGCTGCCACCGTGGGTCCATGGTTCGAGGTGTATCCGTTGTCGTGGTAACCCGCTCTTGTAAATTTGGTACGAGTGAACTGGAGTGGTGGTGGGTACAACGTCGGTCGTCGTTGTCTGTACACTGTCAGGGATGATGATGGGGGTGGGTACAACGTCGGTGGTCGTTGTCTGTTCACTGTGAGGGATGAAATCTGGTGGGTCTTGAGACGTAGTGGGTGTTCTGGGTGTAGGTGTAGAGCTTGGTGTGGAGCTCGTTGTGGCTTGTACACGGGGTGTGGTGGTGGTGACTGGGCTCGATACGGGGTTGACTGGTGCTCTCTGTCGACCGGTTTCGCTGGTGGCTGGTGTTCTCAGTTGGTTAAGTAACGTGCTGACATAGTCTACGTCGTAAAACACACCTCCGTACAGCACACTCAGCAGGGTTAGCACTAGCACCACAAAGCCCACTTGCGCTTTGCGCGTTTTGGGAGACGCTGTGTTCAGAGACAGCTGCTGTTGGTCCATAGCACTGTGGTCGGACGTGGAATGAAGGAAGACGGCAGTGGTGTCTGGCTTTATAGTCGTTTCACCTGGTTGGCCGCGACCCAGGAATTGAAAGAACTGGGCCAGCCTTGCCATTTGACGAAATGAAACAGTTTGCCACGTCGGCGTTCCGTTTTCAAAATCTGCTCCACCGTGTAGTAGTCTTGCTGTGCTTTTACGACAGGCTGTAATTCCGTCTCGTAAAACGTCCCTAGCAACGGTTCCCCTTGAAGATCTTCCAGTTCATAGACTCGCCGCTGTCGGGGTAGGCGCCGTTTAATCAGGAAGTGCTCATCGCTCCAGTTGGGCAAGTAACTTTTCTCGAACTTGCCCTTGACTTTACTGATCCGTACAGGGTCCCCGACCTTGTACACCGCCTTCGTCGCTCGCTGTGATGGCCTGGGGTACAAGACACGGCGGACTTGGGCTTCATTGCTTTGGGTCACGGTAATGGGGGCTCTCTCTATACTCCGGTGATAGGCTCGATTGTAACCCCTCACCAGTTTCGGGAGAACATCGATGTACCACCTTGTATTCTTATAGGTGAAATATTTATACATGCGGCCTTTGAATGTCCTGTTGAACCTTTCCACCACGGAAGCCTAGGTCTCGTTGTACGTATGGAAGAAAAACACCTTCTGGGCTTTCAGACACTGTTGGAACGGTCTGTTGAGGAATTCCGTGCCTTCGTCGGTTTGCAAATACAAAGGTTTGCGCCCGGTCTTGAAGGTTTGCGCCCGATCTTTGAACGCCGCTATGAGATTTGCCCCCGTTTTCGTCCGGATGGGTACCACCCACGCATACTTGGATAGGATATCGATGCACGTCAAGATATACCGATTCCCATCGTTGTGTTTGGCAAAGGCGCTCATATCGACTAAATCCGCTTGCCACTGGGCATCTATTCCTCCCACGATGACCCGGTTCCGTAGAAAATGGCGACGGACAGATCGATGTAAGGTATAGGTGTCTTGTTTTCTTAACCAATCTCGAACTTGGGCACGTTGTATCCCCTGGGGTTTGGCCGCTCGATAGAGAGCCGACAAGGCACTATAGGCCGCCGGACTGTCGGGACTGTAGTATAAGTTATCCAACACCTTCTCCCAGCGTTTCATGGTGACAAATGATGATGGACCCTGGCTCTATCGTTTATTTATAACGGGTATATCTTGGGCCGAAGTTTCTTTCTGATTTTCTTCGTTGGCTTCTGCCAGCACAGTGTCTATGGTAAATGACCAGTCCAACTCGTCTGATGACCGCTTGATAAGCACTTGATCCACATCTACCACGGCATCTTCCAATGCAGACCATGGATCAGGGTGAAGGGTAAAATGCACTGTACCTCCATCTAGCCGAGCCAATTGAGCAAAGAAAGGGCCGCGTCGGATGTACACATCGTGACACAAGTGGATGAGGTCGCCGTCCAGTTCACCAGACAACACCCGTTTGAATTTGGTCCAGCCCGCCCGGGACAGACGAATGTGAGCCGGGCACGGTTGTGTAGGGTCCGCATGACAGATGTCTCCCACCACCTCCTCCATGATATCGACCTTATCCGCATACACGTGCAGGAACACCTCGGGGGTCAAGCTGAGATACGCCAGTATTATATGCTCCGTCATGGTCAGTACGTGAATGGTACCAGATTTGACTGTCTCTCGTATTTATAGAGAGAACTTCGTGAGATCAAAGGATCAGGTGGTCATGTCACTGGGCTGACTGAGTCTAGCCGGGTAATCAATGGCATCGTCGTCGGGTTCATGTAGTTGTTCATGGGGTTCTGCCGCCGCTTCTCTCAGGGCACGAGCCCACTCCAACTCGTCTGATGATCGCTCGTCCGGTGTAAACAGCTGATCCACAATAGGCACCACTTTCTCGAAGGCTGTCCACAGATCGGGGTCTAGGGTGAAGCCTCGCGTAGAGTCTTGGTAACGGCCCAGGCGTGGGAAGAAGGGTCCACGGTGTACGTAGATGGCATTGTCTATGTGGATGAGGTGTCCGTCGAGCTCGCCGCTCAACACCCGTTTAAATTTGGTCCAGTCGTCACGGTGTAGCGTAACCGTATTCGATACGGTCTCAGCGCGCGACCAGCAAACATCTCCACGGTCTTCCACGAGGGTGACTTTATCTTCATAGACGTGTAACCCCACCTGGAGTGTAAGGGGCAGGATGGCTCGTAGGACGGGTGACATGCTTGATCCAATGACGATCGGTGAATGACACACACTCTGTCTGAACCTCGTATTTATACTGTCAATGCCACAGCGCCAGGGTCAATAGGGCACAGACTAGTGTGAGGCCAACCAGCCGGCGCTGGTTCCGGCGTGAGCGCTCCTGGTCCATAGCCCGAGCATCAAGGATGGCTGTCATAGTCCAGTAGTGGTGAGTGATGGCACGCCTCTCCATCGAGTGCACTCTGTGGAGGACCGCTTTTGTGAACTCGTTCAAGATCTGGCGTCGCCCCTCGTTGTCGTCGCCATCTGCAAACATGGACCGGACCACTGCTCGGTAACCCGTGAATGAATTCACCGCGATGGCATGCTGTAAAATTCGAGTCGCATAGGGCTGGATCTCCGCCATGGCTCTGCAACCGTAGAAATGAAAGTGTAGGATCCAGAGAGACGTGTTTTATAGACCAGATGTAGCTCTACGGGTGTAGTCCGTGATACGTACTATTCTGATGGGTTAGTCCAAAAAAGGGAGCAACAACAACAACATAGATTACAGGTCAATCCTTTTTATTATGCATGAACATCATAGGAATGCATGTACTGACCTGTCTGTGGGGGTTTCCCACAATGGCGTTCACCTTCGTGTCTTTTCGGGTACGTCCGTGTCTTTTCGTTAAAGTCCGTGTATTTTCGGTAAAGTCCGTGTCTTTTCGGATCGGTGACGTCCGTGTCTATCATCCGGGTACTTCGCGTCTGCGCAATGCGGCTCAGTCGTACACAAGTACACCAGTCTCCATCCTCGACTTGGGGTAGAGTGTGCTAAAAATAGATTACCAGCTAGCGTGCTATAAAAGGGAAGCGGCCTTGCCATTTCATCAGACACGCTATCAACCACCAAGATGTTCACTTGCACAACTTGCCAGAAGCAGTTTACTCGTCTAGATAATTTACGACGCCACGAGGCCTCGACCCACAACGATGCACGGTATACTTGTATAACCTGCGCACGGTCATTTAATCGGGAGGATCAGTTACTGCGCCACGAACGTTCATTCCACGAGGGCGCGACGGAACAATGTAAGGATTGTGGTCAACTCTTCAAACGTAGCAGTCAGTTGCTGCGACACCAACGGTTGATTCATGTCCCGTCTCCACGGTTTTGGCGACAACTTCCTACTGAAGAGGAGCCGCGGAAGGTCAGACCCAGTGAAGATAAGCCCGGGGAGACGAACGCCACTGGTGATGCGATGACGGAGAGCCCGCCTATACCCACAGTTGGGAAGAGCCTGAATTTCCAACCGGACCCCACCGTTACGGTTTCGAGTCATACGCCATACATCGAACATTTTCTGGACGAGCCCATAAATGTTCCTAGCGATCTCTTTCCCGAATATGATCCAGAGAGTGACATCTCTCGGCGCCATTGGACCATGACACGGCACTGTTTCCACCGTCATCGCCCTATTCAAGATATCTACAATTTCCCACTGACCAAGCTCACCCGTCTACGCAGCCACGTGGAAACCATCTTCAATGACCAACCTACGGCCTTCACATTAAATGTAGCACTTGGGTACATCTTATGCCATAAGATGACGGGTGAATTGCGCTATTTCTATTCCAGTGCCCTCCACCCAGTGTACGACCAACCGTTTACCATCATTAACCGGAGGTCACTAGAGATGATGCTGGACCAAGTGGAACAATTGGATGTCTTGGGATGGGCCCAACAACAACGATCCAACACCAAGTGGACAGTGAAGAGGGTGACCAATGTTACATTTTTCCTTACCAAGGTGATTCACCACAGCCATGGGTTGGATGCGTCACTCGTGCACTGATGAATACCATAACATGTCGTACATACTCTCTATGTCTACATGCTGATCATTGACTTGAGCTCAGTAAACATTAAATGTGACGGTGCGTTAAAACATGGTGTTTGATATTTCAATTTTGTTTTGCTGTGAACATACTAAACATACCCAGGGCGGCTCCCCCAGCCTGGGTATGATGTAACATTGGGGATAATAAACTGTATGAACATTGCTGAATTTGTCGTTATTCATATTGGACCGTCTGACCTGGAGGTGACCTTTGACCTTTTGACCCGCGCGCGCGGGCACTGCCGGGGATGACGCGCGCGCTGCGGCCGGGGCGCGCTGGGGGGGGCGCCGGGGCGGGGGCGGGAAAACACCCCGGAGGGTTGAACGTTGGAACTCTTCTGGGTTTGGAGGTAGTTTTAGTGAAAACCGGAAGTGACGTCACACACTTGCGCAGACCCACCAAACCACGTCCGAAGGTGAACGCCATTGTGGGGGAAAAAACCCCCAGTACATCAACACACACAAACAAGTCTAGACATGTACCCAAGGTCACGCCCCATTCACCCCAACCGGAAGTGACGTCACAACCCCCACGTGACCTGCGCAGCAGAATGGATACGACACCCTAGTGTAACCCCTCACCTAGGCTTCACTTTGATACCTCATACGACCCCATCGGACCATTATTGGCTTCGCTAGCTCCCAACACGGCTATTTTCATACCCTTGGGCCACCGCGCATGCGCAGAAGGCCGCTATGTCAACCCACTAGTCCAGTGAGATGCCCCTTCACGAATGCTTCACTTTGATACCTCATACGACCCCATCGGACCATTATTGGCTTCGCTAGCTCCCAAAACGGCTATTTTCATACCCTTGGGCCACCGCGCATGCGCAGAATGACCCTATGTCAACCCACTAGTCCAGTGAGATGCCCCTTCACGAATGCTTCACATGGATACCTCATATGACCCCACTGGACCAATAGTGGCTCCCCTAGATCCCGAAACGTCTATTTCCATACCCTTGGGCCACCGCGCATGCGCAGAATGACGCTAGTTCAACCCCACACCCAGCCCATCAGATGCCCCTTCACCTAGGCTTCACTTTGATACCTCACTCGACCCCACTGGACCAGTAGTAACTCCCCTAGCTCCAAAACGGCTATTTCCATACCCTTGGGCCACCGCGGATGCGCAGAATGACGCTAGTTCAACCCCACACCCAGCCCATCAGATGCTCCCTCACCTAGGCTTCACATTGATACATCACTCGACCCCACTGGACCAGTAGTAACTCCCCTAGCTCCAAAACGGCTATTTCCATACCCTTGGGCCACACGAGTTGTCTTCCTTGCGTCAGTGTGTGCAGATGGCGCTATGATCGACGCCGTGATGTGGAAAAGGGCGTCCCCACACCATCCTGGAGCCGCCATTTTGTTTGTTGATTTTCTGCGGAGATACACGGGACAATAAACGCTCGGCCCTAGGGTGGTACAGATGCTAGACTGATCCTATTAACATGGTACAACACCTATAGATTATGTTTATTATTATTATATGGCTTAGAGGTTTTTTTGAGGGTAATGTGAGGGTTTTTTCTCCCCGTGACCTCCCCACCGCCTCGTTTGCTCCCTTGCGCCGCCATTTTGGTCCCACCACCACCCACAGGCCGCCATTTTGAACCCACCACCACCACCCACAGACCGCCATTTTGAACCCACCACCACCACCCACAGGCCGCCATTTTGAACCCACCACCACCTCCCACACTTGCACTCCGTGACCCCTGTGACGTCATATGCAAATTTCTGGGGTCAAATTTTACTCGCTTCTGATTGGCTGTCACCTCCTCATTTCCTCCTCAATTATGCAAATTTCTGAGGTCAATAAGCGGCAATTTGCTCTTACTATACTACTAACACATATGAGGCCAATTTAAACGGTTATACCCACATTTGCGTACTCAAGCAAGTTGATCAGTACAGTTTTGTTGCACCAGAACTGATGGATTTCGAGATGGCGGTCGTTTTTTTCAAAATGGCTGCGGAGAATCGCTTATTTTCATTGCTATGTGACTTACGTGAACAGATACACAAACTTCTACTTCTGAGTGGCCTAAAATAGTTTTTGATGTGTTTGGACACTGGATACTTGTGTACACGTGTGGTTACGTTGCCACATAAACAGCTGCAATAAAATCGCGTTTGTGATACTAAGGCTACGTCCTAGAATCATCCGTATTCTGAAGTCTGAAGGCGTGGTGCCAAGAGAAGTTTTTCTGTAGCTGGTTACTTTGCAGTCGCCAAACGTAAACGCAACGTAAACTTTACCCACCTTTTACATATCTCCCCAACTCATCCACATAGCTGATATCTGGAATAGGTCATATATTGGGTATTTACAAAATACTCTACATTTGTTTGATCTGACATGTGGCATCGTGTATTCACATCGGTGATGTCTGCAATATATGAAGTTAGTGACGCTGGAGACTAATCTCCGTGACAGATGCAGAGAGCTGTGCATAATTCGAATAAATAAAGCTTGTTGCATGAAAAGTTTCCCCAATATGGGTCTTCTGATCGAAATACAATATGATAATTTCTGAGGAGTCGAAATGGCTGCCATTCAATTTTCGCCTTAGTTTTCCATCCTCACTCACTTGGAGAGGCCTCTCTCGAACAACGGATAAAAAGCTAACCCCAAATGCGGCGGGTCTGTACGGCGGATATCTCACCATGGCTCTCTTCTTTGTGAGAATTCATTCAAGACTGTCATACTTTACTGGACGATTTTCTACAAACACCCAGTCTCATTCCAACCATCGCAAAGAAATACCAAGCGCATTCTTCAGCGAGGTCAGTTGTGCTTGGACTCCGATATTTCTCGGCAGCTTGGCCTTTCTGAGTCCGCTTGTTTTGAGTGATGAAGTCATACATGGAATTGCTCTAGATATGTTTCTTTGGGAACATTTGAGATTGATTCTGAAAAAGGTTCCGATTTCATTAACTATTTTGGCAACATAAGCGTTTTTTGTCTTCTTGCTGTCCAGCGAATCCTTGCGGTCTCCAGGAAAGGGTTTCCAATATTGCTCGAAGAATCCAAAAAGCAAATCATTTTAATATGGAAAACTACTTAAATTCCCCTTTTCATCTACTCCGTATGCTTATGGTTGATCCTGGATGTACATGTATATTAACCAATTATCGTCATGATACAGGAGTCTATAGCTGTTCAGGAGCTGTCTGGTTCAACAAGAGTTTCCAAACAGGAGCAGGTTGTCCGGTCAAAGCTTTGGAAATAAGAGTCGTGGTTTTGTAAGCAAGCGATAAATAGTTCAGAAAATATCTGTTTAGGGAAGTTGCAAGTATTCGTCTTTGTACCGGCATTGATGTCTGGCTTCAACACATATATTTCCACCAACAAAGATGAAATAAGGACTACGAGATACACTGTAAGGGTCCTGTGTCACTTTTTCTCAGGACATACAAAGCAATGTGAATTTTGTCGACTTTGTCAAAAGGTATATCTCCAAATACACTTGCCGTCGCTCCGCCTGAATCTACGAGAGTGTACGA
>JAVTVY010055645.1:0-30591 GCA_036873755.1 Hanleya hanleyi | reverse complement strand
AATGATGCAAAAAAGCGCGAAATTGTAGCAAAGAACATAGCATCCATACGATTTCTCAAAATAATATGTCAGGGCGATTTGCCACAGTATAAACCAACCTAATAAAGTGCCATTTGATAGAATTGTAATTTATTTATTTAATGATTCTCCTCTGTCACTCACAATAATCAGATCGTGATTAGCCCTTTGTCTCATGGTCACAAGTTAATGATTACAATCATCTCGTCATTATGTGCAGGGGTTAAGGCGTATACTGTCTCAATGCTGTCCGAACATAAGCTAGGCATATACTTGTCACACTGTTGAGGTTTCCGACTCATCAGTTTTGAAAAAAGTCGTGTCAGCAGTCACTCATCTACCACAAGTCAGTTTTGATCCCAGGCTATATAAACCGTGACAGCCGTGTTTAATCATATCGCAATCATTTCGCAATACAGAAAAGTCAACCAATTGTCCAGAACAAAATTTCTGACATGGAGAACCACGCCAAATTGTATGCTGGTCTTGAAAAAGCAGAATCATCCTTTCAGAGAGCCTGTGAGCAGATCGTCTTTCTCAACAAACGGCTAGAAGAGTTACAGCACCGTTACGACAAGGCAAATAGAGAGGGCCGTAAATCATTCCGTTACAACCTCCGCCTACAAATAGCAGCTGGGGAAGGCCTCCGGAATACGTTCTATGAATACGCCTGCAACAAAGCTGACCTGGTGACAAGTCTTCGGTGTACGCTGTATGGACCAGAAGCTGTGGATGACATGCTTGAGGAGATGGAAATGGACGAGGAAAAGGTCTGATCATTGAAATCTTATGATTTTGAAAGAAAACAAAAGGCTCTTTTCAGATCCACTCACTTTCTCCCGAAAGAGGACTTCAAACTAAGCACACAATTAATATATAGTATTTATACATAAATTGCCCATGCCGAACGGCTTCCCGTTCTCGTTATACATTATTTTAATCTACCACACTCACTCATTCATTCACGGAAAGAGGAAAGAAATAAAGCTTGGGCAGTTATCAAAACAACCATGGAAACTGAGAGAAACGATAGTGGTAATAATTCTACGTCATATAGACTTAATGCACATGCATGCAACACAGATAACGCAAATCTTCCAAATTCTACGTAACTTTCAGAGCGATTTGTGTATGGAAGATGGAGTCACGGAGCGCAAAGTTTGAGACAGTCTTGATTGGGTGATATTTTCCTTTGAGATCGACCGGGCCAATAGTTTTATTTGTCGTGCATTTAATAAATATGAAATAACTTGCTGGGTAATTATGTAATAACTTATCATATTCGATTTTTTATGCGGAACTGCACAGACCGGTAGAGTCATATATAAACTGTAGCCACCGCAAGTTCGCGGTTTATGCGCAACTGCACAGACCGGAAGCCCATATAAATGTATCTACCGCAAGTTCTCTTTTCGGAGACGGAGGGGCAAATTGCGCAATTATACTTGAAAACGTGTGCTTCGGATGCAGGCATATTGTAGTGTTTTACAAACCGAAAGCGTATTTGTGCTTATTACAGAAAATTCGTAGTTTCGGTCGTGTCGTTATAGAGTATCCGCACATATAGTGCGAAATGATGCAAAAAAGCGGAAATTGTAGCAAAGAACATAGCATCCATACGATTTCTCAAAATAATATGTCAGGGCGATTTGCCACAGTATAAACCAACCTAATAAAGTGCCATTTGATAGAATTGTAAATTATTTGTTTAATGATTCTCCTATGTCACTCACAATAATCAGATCCTGATTAGCCCTTTGTCTCATGATCACAAGTTAATGATTACAATCATCTCGTCATTATGTGCAGGGGTTTAGGCGTATACTGTCTCAATGCTGTTCGAACATAAGCTAGGCATATACTTGTCACACTGTTGAAGTTTCCGACTCATCAGTTTTGAAAAAAGTCGTGTCAGCAGTCACTCATCTGCCACAAGTCAGTTTTGATTCCAGGCTATATAAACCATGACGGCCGTGTTTAATCATATCGCAATCATTTTGCAATACAGAAAAGTCAACCAATTGTCCAGAACAAAATTCCTGACATGGAGAACCGCGCCAAATTGTATGCTGGTCTTGAAAAAGCAGGATCATCCTTTCAGAGAGCCTGTGAGCAGATCGTCCTTCTCAACAAACGGCTAGAAGAGTTACAGCAGCATTACGACAAGGCAAATAGAGAGGGCCGTAAATCATTCCGTTACAACCTCCGCCTACAAATAGCAACTGGGGAAGGCCTCATGAATACGTTCTATGAATACGCCTGCAACAAAGCTGACCTGGTGACAAGTCTTCGGTGTACGCTGTATGGACCAGAAGCTGTGGATGACATGCTTGAGGAGATGGAAATGGACTAGGAAAATGTCTGATCATTGAAATCTTATGATTTTGAAAGAAAACAAAAGGCTCTTTTCAGAGCCACTCACTTTCTCCCGAAAGAGGACTTCAAACTAAGCACACAATTAATATACAGCATTTATACATAAATTGCCCATGCCGAACGGCTTCCCGTTCTCGTTATACATTATTTTAATCTACCACACTCACTCATTCATTCACGGAAAGAGGAAAGAAATAAAGCTTGAGCAGTTATCAAAACAACCATGGAAACCGACAGAAACGATAGTGGTAATAATTCTACGTCATATAGACTTAATGCACATGCATGCAACACAGATATCGCAAATCTTCCAAATTCTATACTTTCAGAGCGATTTGTGTATGGAAGATGGAGTCACGGAGCGCAAAGTTTGAGACAGTCTTGATTGGGTGATATTTTCTTTTGAGATAGATCGGGCCAATAGTTTTATTTGTCGTGCATTTAATAAATATGAAATAACTTGCTATGTAATAACTTATCCTATTCGATATTTTAAGCGGAACTGCACAGACCGGTAGAGTCATATATAAATTATGGAAGCCCATATAAATGTATCTACCGCAAGTTCTCTTTTCGGAGACGGTGAAGCAAATTGCGCAATTATACTTGAAAACGTGTGCTTGGGATGCAGGCATATTGTAGTGTTTTACAAACCGAAAGCGTATTTGTGCTTATTACAGAAAATTCGTAGTTTCGATCGTGTCGTTATAGAGTATCCGCACATATAGTGCGAAATGATGCAAAAAAGCGGAAATTGTAGCAAAGAACATAGCATCCATACGATTTCTCAAAATAATATGTCAGGGCGATTTGCCACAGTATAAACCAACCTAATAAAGTGCCATTTGATAGAATTGTAAATTATTTGTTTAATGATTCTCCTATGTCACTCACAATAATCAGATCCTGATTAGCCCTTTGTCTCATGATCACAAGTTAATGATTACAATCATCTCGTCATTATGTGCAGGGGTTAAGGCGTATACTGTCTCAATGCTGTTCGAACATAAGCTAGGCATATACTTGTCACACTGTTGAGGTTTCCGACTCATCAGTTTTGAAAAAAGTCGTGTCAGCAGTCACTCATCTGCTACAAGTCAGTTTTGATTCCAGGCTATATAAACCGTGACGGCCGTGTTTAATCATATCGCAATCATTTTGCAATACAGAAAAGTCAACCAATTGTCCAGAACAAAATTCCTGACATGGAGAACCACGCCAAACTGTATGCTGGTCTTGAAAAAGCAGAATCATCCTTTCAGAGAGCCTGTGAGCAGATCGTCTTTCTCAACAAACGGCTAGAAGAGCTACAGCAGCGTTACGACAAGGCAAATAGAGAGGGCCGTAAATCATTCCGTTACAACCTCCGCCTACAAATAGCAGCTGGGGAAGGCCTCCGAAATAAGTTCTATGAATACGCCTGCAACAAAGCTGACTTGGTGACAAGTCTTCGGTGTACGCTGTATGGACCAGAAGCTGCGGATGACATGCTTGAGGAGATGGAAATGGACGAGGAAAATGTCTGATCATTGAAATCTTATGATTTTGAAAGAAAACTGAAGGCTCTTTTCAGAGCCACTCACTTTCTCCCGAAAGAGGACTTCAAACTAAGCACACAATTAATATATAGCATTTATACATAAACTGCCCATGCCGAACGGTTTCCCGTTCTCGTTATACATTATTTTAATCTACCACACTCACTCATTCATTCACGGAAAGAGGAAAGAAATAAAGCTTGAGCAGTTATCAAAACAACCATGGAAACCGAGAGAAACGATAGTGGTAATAACTCTACGTCATATAGACTTAATGCACATGCATGCAACACAGATATCGCAAATCTTCCAAATTCTACGTAACTTTCAGAGCGATTTGTGTATGGAAGATGGAGTCACGGAGCGCAAAGTTTGAGACAGTCTTGTTTGGGTGAAATTTTCTTTTGAGATAGATCGGGCCAATAGTTTTATTTGTCGTGCATTTAATAAATATGAAATAACTTGCTGGGTAATTATGTAATAACTTATCATATTCGATATTTTATGCGGAACTGCACAGACCGGTAGAGTCATATATAAATTGTAGCCACCGTAAGTTCGCGGTTTATGCGCAACTGCATAGACCGGAAGCCCATATAAATGTATCTACCGCAAGTTCTCTTTTCGGAGACGGTGAAGCAAATTGCGCAATTATACTTGAAAACGTGTGCTTCGGATGCAGGCATATTGTAGTGTTTTACAAGCCGAAAGCGTATTTGTGCTTATTACAGAAAATTCGTAGTTTCGATCGTGTCGTTATAGAGTATCCGCACATATAGTGCGAAATGATGCAAAAAAGCGGGAAATTGTAGCAAAGAACATAGCATCCATACGATTTCTCAAAATAATATGTCAGGGCGATTTGCCACAGTATAAACCAACCTAACAAAGTGCCATTTGATAGAATTGTAAATTATTTGTTTAATGATTCTCCTCTGTCACTCACAATAATCAGATCGTGATTAGCCCTTTGTCTCATGATCACAAGTTAATGATTACACTCATCTCGTCATTATATGCAGGGGTTAAGACGTAAACTGTCTCAATGCTGTCCGAACATCAGCTAGGCATATACTTGTCACACTGTTGAGGTTTCCGACTCATCAGTTTTGAAAAAAGTCGTGTCAGCAGTCACTCATCTGCCACAAGTCAGTTTTGATTCCAGGCTATATAAACCGTGACGACCGTGTTTAATCATATCGCAATCATTTTGCAATACAGAAAAGTCAACCAATTGTCCAGAACAAAATTCCTGACATGGAGAACCACGCCAAATTGCATGCTGGTCTTGAAAAAGCAGAACCATCCTTTGAGAGAGCCTGTGAGCAGATCGTATTTCTCAACAAACGGCTAGAAGAGTTACAGCAGCGTTACGACAAAGCAAATAGAGAGGGCCGTAAATCATTCCGTTACAACCTCCGCCTACAAATAGCAGCTGGGGAAGACCTCCGGAATACGTTCTATGAATACGCCTGCAACAAAGCTGACCTGGTGACAAGTCTTCGGTGTACGCTGTATGGACCAGAAGCCGTGGATGACATGCTTGAGGAGATGGAAATGGACGAGGAAAATGTCTGATCATTGAAATCTTATGATTTTGAAAGAAAACTGAAGGCTCTTTTCAGAGCCACTCACTTTCTCCCGAAAGAGGACTTCAAACTAAGCACACAATTAATATATAGCATTTATACATAAACTGCGCATGCCGAACGGTTTCCCGTTCTCGTTATACATTATTTTAATCTACCACACTCACTCATTCATTCACGGAAAGAGGAAAGAAATAAAGCTTGAGCAGTTATCAAAACAACCAAGGAAACCGAGAGAAAAGATAGCGGTAATAATTCTACGTCATATAGACTTAATGCACATGCATGCAACACAGATATCGCAAATCTTCCAAATTCTACGTAACTTTCGGAGCGATTTGTGTAGGGAAGATGGAGTCACGGAGCGCAAAGTTTGAGACAGTCTTGATTGGGTGAAATTTTCTTTTGAGATAGATCGGGCCAATACTTTTATTTGTCGTGCATTTAATAAATATGAAATAACTTGCTGGGTAATTATGTAATAACTTATCATATTCGATATTTTATGCGGAACTGCACAGACCGGTAGAGTCATATATGAATTGTAGCCACCGCAAGTTCGCGGTTTATGCGCAACTGCACAGACCGGAAGCCCATATAAATGTATCTACCGCAAGTTCTCTTTTCGGAGACGGTGAAGCAAATTGCGCAATTATACTTGAAAACGTGTGCTTCGGATGCAGGCATATTGTAGTGTTTCACAAACCGAAAGCGTATTTGTGCTTATTACAGAAAATTCGTAGTTTCGATCGTGTCGTTATAGAGTATCCGCACATATAGTGCGAAATGATGCAAAAAAGCGCGAAATTGTAGCAAAGAACATAGCATCCATGCGATTTCTCAAAATAATATGTCAGGGCGATTTGCCACAGTATAAACCAACCTAATAAAGTTCCATTTGATAGAATTGTAAATTATTTGTTTAATGATTCTCCTCTGTCACTCACAATAATCAGATCCTGATTAGACCTTTGTCTCATGATCACAAGTTAATGATTACAATCATCTCGTCATTATGTGCAGGGGTTAAGGCGTATACTGTCTCAATGCTGTCCGAACATAAGCTAGGCATATACTTGTCACACTGTTGAGGTTTCCGACTCATCAGTTTTGAAAAAAGTCGTGTCAGCAGTCACTCATCTGCTACAAGTCAGTTTTGATTCCAGGCTATATAAACCGTGACGGCCGTGTTTAATCATATCGCAATCATTTTGCAATACAGAAAAGTCAACCAATTGTCCAGAACAAAATTCCTGAAATGGAGAACCACGCCAAATTGTATGCTGGTCTTGAAAAAGCAGAATCATCCTTTCAGAGAGCCTGTGAGCAGATCGTCCTTCTCAACAAACGGCTAGAAGAGTTACAGCAGCGTTACGACAAGGCAAATAGAGAGGGCCGTAAATCATTCCGTTACAACCTCCGCCTACACATAGCAGCTGGGGAAGGCCTCCGGAATACGTTCTATGAATACGCCTGCAACAAAGCTGACCTGGTGACAAGTCCTCGGTGTACGCTGTATGGACAAGAGGCTGTGGATGACATGCTTGAGGAGATGGAAATGGACGAGGAAAATGTCTGATCATTGAAATCTTATGATTTTGAAAGAAAACAAAAGGCTCTTTTCAGAGCCACTCACTTTCTCCCGAACGAGGACTTCAAACTAAGCACACAATTAATATATAGCATTTATACATAAACTGCCCATGCCGAACGGCTTCCCGTTCTCGTTATACATTATTTTAGTCTACCACACTCACTCATTCATTCACGGAAAGAGGAAAGAAATAAAGCTCGAGCAGTTATCAAAACAGCCATGGAAACCGAGAGAAACGATAGTGGTAATAATTCTACATCATATAGGCTTAATGCACATGCATGCAACACAGATATCGCAAATCTTCCAAATTCTACGTAACTTTCAGAGCGATTTGTGTATGGAAGATGGAGTCACGGAGCGGAAAGTTTGAGACAATCTTGATTGGGTGATATTTTATTTTGAGATAGATCGGGCCAATAGTTTTATTTGTCGTGCATTTAATAAATATGAAATAACTTGCTGGGTAATTATGTAATAACTTATCATATTCTATTTTTATGCGGAACTGCACAGACCGGTAGAGTCATATATAAATTGTAGCCACCGCAAGTTCGCGGTTTATGCGCAACTGCACAGACCGGAAGCCCATACAAATGTATCTACCGCAAGTTCTCTTTTCGGAGACGGTGAAGCAAATTGCGCAATTATACTTGAAAACGTGTGCTTCGGATGCAGGCATATTGTAGTGTTTTACAAACCGAAAGCGTATTTGTGCTTATTACAGAAAATTCGTAGTTTCGATCGTGTCGTTATAGAGTATCCGCAGATTTAGTGCGAAATGATGCAAAAAAGCGGGAAATTGTAGCAAAGAACATAGCATCCATACGATTTCTCAAAATAATATGTCAAGGCGATTTGCCACAGTATAAACCAACCTAATAAAGTGCCATTTGATAGAATTGTAAATTATTTGTTTAATGATTCTCCTCTGTCACTCACAATAATCAGATCGTGATTAGCCCTTGTCTCATGATCACAAGTTAATGATTACAATCATCTCGTCATTATGTGCAGGGGTTAAGGCGTATACTGTCTCAATGCTGTCCGAACATAAGCTAGGCATATACTTGTCACACTGTTGAGGCTTCCGACTCATCAGTTTTGAAAAAAGTCGTGTCAGCAGTCACTCATCTGCCACAAGTCAGTTTTGATTCCAGGCTATATAAACCGTGACGGCCGTGTTTAATCATATCGCAATCAATTTGCAATACAGAAAAGTCAACCAATTGCCCAGAACAAAATTCCTGACATAGAGAACCACGCCAAATTGTATGCTGGTCTTGATAAAGCAGAATCATCCTTTCAGAGAGCCTGTGAGCAGATCGTCTTTCTCAACAAACGGCTAGAAGAGTTACAGCAGCGTTACGACAAGGCAAATAGAGAGGGCCGTAAATCATTCCGTTACAACCTCCGCCTACAAATAGCAGCTGGGGAAGGACTCCGGAATACGTTCTATGAATACGCCTGCAACAAAGCTGACCTGGTGACAAGTCTTCGGTGTACGCTGTATGGACTAGAAGCTGTGGATGACATGCTTGAGGAGATGGAAATGGACGAGGAAAATGTCTGATCATTGAAATCTTATGATTTTGAAAGAAAACTAAAGGCTCTTTTCAGAGCCACTCACTTTCTCCCGAAAGAGGACTTCAAACTAAGCACACAATTAATATATAGCATTTATACATAAACTGCCCATGCCGAACGGTTTCCCGTTCGCGTTATACATTATTTTAATCTACCACACTCACTCATTCATTCACGGAAAGAGGAAAGAAATAAAGCTTGAACAGTTATCAAAACAACCATGGAAACCGAGAGAAACGATAGTGGTAATAATTCTGCGTCATATAGACTTAATGCACATGCATGCAACACAGATATCGCAAATCTTCCAAATTCTACGTAACTTTCAGAGCGATTTGTGTATGGAAGATGGAGTCACGGAGCGCAAAGTTTGAGACAGACTTGATTGGGTGATATTTTCTTTTGAGATAAATCGGGCCAATTGTTTTATTTGTCGTGCATTTAATAAATATGAAATAGCTTGCTGGGTAATTATGTAATAACTTATCATATTCGATATTTTATGCGGAACTGCACAGACCGGTAGAGTCATATATAAATTGTAGCCACCGTAAGTTCGCGGTTTATGCGCAACTGCACAGACCAGAAGCCCATATAAATGTATCTACCGCAAGTTCTCTTTTCGGAGACCGTGACGCTGAAGCAAATTGCGCAATTATACTTGAAAACGTGTGCTTCGGGTGCAGGCATATTGTAGTGTTTTACAAACCGAAAGCGTATTTGTGCTTATTACAGAAAATTCGTAGTTTCGATCGTGTCGTTATAGAGTATCCGCACATATAGTGCGAAATGATGCAAAAAGCGGGAAATTGTAGCAAAGAACATAGCATCCATACGATTTCTCAAAATAATATGTCAGGGCGATTTGCCACAGTATAAACCAACCTAATAAAGTGCCATTTGATAGAATTGTAAATTATTTGTTTAATGATTCTCCTCTGTCACTCACAATAATCAGATCGTGATTAGCCCTTTGTCTCATGATCACAAGTTAGTGATTACAATCATCTCGTCATTATGTGCAGGGGTTAAGGCGTATACTGTCTCAATGCTGTCCGAACAAAAGCTAGGCATATACTTGTCACACTGTTGAGGTTTCCGACTCATCAGTTTTGAAAAAGTCGTGTCAGCAGTCACTCATCTGCCACAAGTCAGTTTTGATTCCAGGCTATATAAACCGTGACGGCCGTGTTTAATCATATCGCAATCATTTTGCAATACAGAAAAGTCAACCAATTGCCCAGAACAAAATTCCTGACATGGAGAACCACGCCAAATTGTATGCTGGTCTTGAAAAAGCAAGATCATCCTTTCAGAGAGCCTGTGAGCAGATCGTCTTTCTCAACAAACGGCTAGAAGAGTTACAGCAGCGTTACGACAGGGCAAATAGAGAGGACCGTAAATCATTCCGTTACAACCTCCG
This sequence comes from Hanleya hanleyi, assembly GCA_036873755.1. Taxonomy (NCBI): domain Eukaryota; kingdom Metazoa; phylum Mollusca; class Polyplacophora; order Lepidopleurida; family Hanleyidae; genus Hanleya; species Hanleya hanleyi. The sequence continues at coordinate 20,466 of JAVTVY010055645.1, read as the reverse complement.
CCTACAAATAGCAGCTGGGGAAGGCCTCCGGAATACGTTCTATGAATACGCCTGCAACAAAGCTGACCTGGTGACAAGTCTTCGGTGTACGCTGTATGGACCAGAAGCTGTGGATGACATGCTTGGGGAGATGGAAATGGACGAGGAAAATGTCTGATCATTGAAATCGTATGATTTTGAAAGAAAACAAAAGGCTCTTTTCAGAGCCACTCACTTTCTCCCGAAAGAGGACTTCAAACTAAGCACACAATTAATATATAGCATTTATACATAAACTGCCCATGCCGAACGGCTTCCCGTTCTCGTTATACATTATTTTAGTCTACCACACTCACTCATTCATTCACGGAAAGAGGAAAGAAATAAAGCTCGAGCAGTTATCAAAACAACCATGGAAACCGAGAGAAACGATAGTGGTAATAATTCTACGTCATATAGGCTTAATGCACATGCATGCAACACAGATATCGCAAATCTTCCAAATTCTACGTAACTTTCAGAGCGATTTGTGTATGGAAGATGGAGTCACGGAGCGGAAAGTTTGAGACAATCTTGATTGGGTGATATTTTCTTTTGAGATAGATCGGGCCAATAGTTTTATTTGTCGTGCATTTAATAAATATGAAATAACTTGCTGGGTAATTATGTAATAACTTATCATATTCGATTTTTATGCGGAACTGCACAGACCGGTAGAGTCATATATAAATTGTAGCCACCGCAAGTTCGCGGTTTATGCGCAACTGCACAGACCGGAAGCCCATATAAATGTATCTACCGCAAGTTCTCTTTTCGGAGACGGTGAAGCAAATTGCGCAATTATACTTGAAAACGTGTGCTTCGGATGCAGGCATATTGTAGTCTTTTACAAACCGAAAGCGTATTTGCGCTTATTACAGAAAATTCGTAGTTTCGGTCGTGTTGTTATAGAGTATCCGCACATATAGTGGGAAATGATGCAAAAAAAGCGCGAAATTGTAGCAAAGAACATAGAATCCATACGATTTCTCAAAATAATATGTCAGGGCGATTTGTCACAGTATAAACCAACCTAATAAAGTGCCATTTGATAGAATTGTAAATTATTTGTTTAATGATTCTCCTCTGTCACTCACAATAATCAGATCGTGATTAGGACTTTGTCCCATGATCACAAGTTAATGGTTACAATCATCTCGTCATTATGTGCAGGGGTTGAGGCGTATACTGTCTCAATGCTGTCCGAACATAAGCTAGGCATATACTTGTCACACTGTTGAGGTTTCCGACTCATCAGTTTTGAAAAAAGTCGTGTCAGCAGTCACTCATCTGCCACAAGTCAGTTTTGATTCCAGGCTATATAAACCGTGACGGCCGTGTTTATTCATATTGCAATCATTTTGCAATGTAGAAAAGTCAACCAATTGTCCAAAACAAAATTCCTGACATAGAAAACCACTCCAAATTGTATGCTGGTCTTGAAAAAGCAGAATCATCCTTTCAGAGAGCCTGTGAGCAGATCGTCTTTCTCAACAAACGACTAGAAGAGTTACAGCAGCGTTACGACAAGGCAAATAGAGAGGGCCGTAAATTATTCCGTTACAACCTCCGCCTACAAATAGCAGCCGGGGAAGACCTCCGGAATACGTTCTATGAATACGCCTGAAACAAAGCTGACCTGGTGACAAGTCTTCGGTGTACGCTGTATGGACCAGAAGCTGTGGATGACATGCTTGAGATGGAAATGGACGAGGAAAATGTCTGATCATTGAAATCTTATGATTTTGAAAGAAAACAAAAGGCTCTTTTCAGAGCCACTCACTTTCTCCCGAAAGAGGACTTCAAACTAAGCACACAATTAATATATAGCATTTATACATACATTGCCCATGCCGAACGGCTTCCCGTTCTCGTTATACATTATTTTAATCTACCACACTCACTCATTCATTCACGGAAAGAGGAAAGAAATAAAGCTTGAGCAGTTATCAAAACAACCATGGACACCGAGAGAAACGATAGTGGTAATAATTCTACGTCATATAGACTTAATGCACATGCATGCAACACAGATATCGCAAATCTTCCAAATTCTACGTCACTTTCAGAGCGATTTGTGTATGGAAGATGGAGTCACGGAGCGCAAAGTTTGAGACAGTCTTGATTGGGTGATATTTTCTTTGAGATAGATCGGGCCAATAGTTTTATTTGTCGTGCATTTAATAAATATGAAATAACTTGCTGGGTAATTATGTAATAACTTATCATATTCGATTTTTTATGCGGAACTGCACAGACCGGTAGAGTCATATAAATTGTAGCCACCGCAAGTTCGCGGTTTATGCGCAACTGCACAGACCGGAAGCCCATATAAATGTATCTACCGCAAGTTCTCTTTTCGGAGACGGTGAAGCAAATTGCGAAATTATACTTGAAAACGTGTGCTTCGCATGCAGGCATATTGTAGTCTATTACAAACCGAAAGCGTATTTGCGCTTATTACAGAAAATTCGTAGTTTCGATCGTGTCGTTATAGAGTATCCGCACATATAGTGCGAAATGATGCAAAAAGGCGGCAAATTGTAGCAAAGAACATAGCATCCATACGATTTCTCAAAATAATATGTCAGGACGATTTGCCACAGTATAAACCAACCTAATAAAGTGCCATTTGATAAAATTGTAAATTATTTGTTTAATGATTCTCCTCTGTCACTCACAATAATCAGATCGTGATTAGCACTTTGTCTCATGATCACAAGTTAATGATTACAATCATCTCGTCATTATGTGCAGGGGTTAAGGCGTATACTGTCTCAATGCTGTCCGAACATAAGCTAGGCATATACTTGTCTCACTGTTGAGGTTTCCGACTCATCAGTTTTGAAAAAAGTCTTGTCAGCAGTCACTCATCTGCCACAAGTCAGTTTTGATTCCAGGCTATATAAACCGTGACGGCCGTGTTTATTCATATTGCAATCATTTTGCAATGTAGAAAAGTCAACCAATTGTCCAAAACAAAATTCCTGACATAGAGAACCACGCCAAATTGTATGCTGGACTTGAAAAAGCAGAATCATCCTTTCAGAGAGCCTGTGAGCAGATCGTCTTTCTCAAAAAACGGCTAGAAGAGTTACAGCAGCGTTACGACAAGGCAAATAGAGAGGGCCGTAAATCATTCCGTTACAACCTCCGCCTACAAATAGAAGCCGGGGAAGACCTCCAGAATACGTTCTATGAATACGCCTGCAACAAAGCTGACCTGGTGACAAGTCTTCGGTGTACGCTGTATGGACCAGAAGCTGTGGATGACATGCTTGAGATGGAAATGGACGAGGAAAATGTCTGATCATTGAAATCTTATGATTTTGAAAGAAAACAAAAGGCTCTTTTCAGAGCCACTCACTTTCTCCCGAAAGAGGACTTCAAACTAAGCACACAATTAATATATAGCATTTATACATAAATTGCCCATGCCTAACGGCTTCCCGCTCTCGTTATACATTATTTTAATCTACCACACTCATTCATTCACGGAAAGAGGAAAGAAATAAAGCTTGAGCAGTTATCAAAGCAACCATGGACACCGAGAGAAACGATAGTGGTAATAATTCTACGTCATATAGACTTAATGCACATGCATGCAACACAGATATCGCAAATCTTCCAAATTCTACGTCACTTTCAGAGCGATTTGTGTGTGGAAGATGGAGTCACGGAGCGCAAAGTTTGAGACAGTCTTGATTGGGTGATATTTTCTTTTGAGATAGACCGGGCCAATAGTTTTATTTGTCGTGCATTTAGTAAATATGAAATAACTTGCTGGGTAATTATGTAATAACTTGTCATATTCGATTTTTTATGCGGAACTGCACAGACCGGTAGAGTCATAGATAAATTGTAGCCACCGCAAGTTCGCGGTTTATGCGCAACTGCACAGACCGGAAGCCCATATAAATGTATCTACCGCAAGTTCTCTTTTCGGAGACGGTGAAGCAAATTGCGAAATTATACTTGAAAACGTGTGCTTCGGATGCAGGCATATTGTAGTCTTTTACAAACCGAAAGCGTATTTGTGCTTATTACAGAAAATTCGTAGTTTCGGTCGTGTTGTTATAGAGTATCCGCACATATAGTGCGAAATGATGCAAAAAAGCGGCAAATTGTAGCAAAGAACATAGCATCCATACGATTTCTCAAAATAATATGTCAGGGCGATTTGCCACAGTATAAACCAACCTAATAAAGTGCCATTTGATAGAATTGTAAATTATTTGTTTAGTGATTCTCCTCTGTCACTCACAATAATCAGATCGTGATTAGCACTTTGTCTCATGATCAAAAGTTAATGATTACAATCATCTCGTCATTATGTGCAGGGGTTAAGGCGTATACTGTCTCAATGCTGTCCGAACATAAGCTAGGCATATACTTGTCACACTGTTGAGGTTTCCGACTCATCAGTTTTGAAAAAGTCGTGTCAGCAGTCACTCATCTGCCACAAGTCAGTTTTGATTCCAGGCTATATAAACCGTGACGGCCGTGTTTATTCATATTGCAATCATTTTGCAATGTAGAAAAGTCAACCAATTGTCCAAAACAAAATTCCTGACATAGAGAACCACTCCAAATTGTATGCTGGTCTTGAAAAAGCAGAATCATCCTTTCAGAGAGCCTGTGAGCAGATCGTCTTTCTCAACAAACGACTAGAAGAGTTACAGCAGCGTTACGACAAGGCAAATAGAGAGGGCCGTAAATTATTCCGTTACAACCTCCGCCTACAAATAGCAGCCGGGGAAGACCTCCGGAATACGTTCTATGAATACGCCTGAAACAAAGCTGACCTGGTGACAAGTCTTCGGTGTACGCTGTATGGACCAGAAGCTGTGGATGACCTGCTTGAGGAGATGGAAATGGACGAGGAAAATGTCTGATCATTGAAATCTTATGATTTTGAAAGAAAACTGGAGGCTCTTTTCAGAGCCACTCACTTTCTCCCGAAAGAGGACTTCAAACTAAGCACACAATTAATATATAGCATTTATACATAAACTGCCCATGCCGAACGGTTTCCCGTTCTCGTTATACATTATTTTAATCTACCACACTCACTCATTCATTCACGGAAAGAGGAAGGAAATAAAGCTTGGGCAGTTATCAAAACAACCATGGAAACTGAGAGAAACGATAGTGGTAATAATTCTACGTCATATAGACTTAATGCACATGCATGCAACACAGATAACGCAAATCTTCCAAATTCTACGTAACTTTCAGAGCGATTTGTGTATGGAAGATGGAGTCACGGAGCGCAAAGTTTGAGACAGTCTTGATTGGGTGATATTTTCTTTTGAGATAGATCGGGCCAATAGTTTTATTTGTCGTGCATTTAATAAATATGAAATAACTTGCTGGGTAATTATGTAATAACTTATCATATTCGATATTTTATGCGGAACTGCACAGACCGGTAGAGTCATATATATATTGTAGCCACCGCAAGTTCGCGGTTTATGCGCAACTGCACAGACCGGAAGCCCATATAAATGTATCTACCGCAAGTTCTCTTTTCGGAGACGGTGAAGCAAATTGCGCAATTATACTTGAAAACGTGTGCTTCGGATGCAGGCATATTGTAGTCTTTTAGGCACCGTTTCCAATTATCGTTCGCGAATGAATCGTTTTTTTCGTCAAATTTTCTCGATGTCGCGATTTTCCAAGGCGCGAGGGAATGGTTTTTTTTCTTCAAAATAAACGTTTCATTCGCGATCGCTGTTCGAATCGTTTTTTTTTCTGTTGGCAATCGTTTTTCAATCGAGAAAATTCTCGCGAATAAAAAGCGATATCGCGATTCAATCGCTTTTTAATCGAGAAAATTTAAACGATTGAAAAAAAAACGATTGAGGATTATAGCCGAAAGTAGTACGCCATTGGTTCAGCCTGACTGACCCGCATACACGTTCGAGTTTCTAACACTTCAGTCAGACTATATAAAGTTCGATCATTTTTTCTTCTTCCTTTTCCATTCTTTGCCTAGTGTAAAACTATAGCGTGTTTCTGTACAGTTGGCGGTTATATAGATACGATGGGGATATTGAAAGAAATTGAAAAAAATATCTATACATATACATAGGAATAATGGTTATGCATATAATTATAACTTTATATTTACATATATTTTGTACGGGACACAGGCCCAGATATGGTCATATTGGCTCATTTACACTTGCAATTTCGTCTATTATTTTGGGTATTTCTGTGTTTTAAAGCCGGTATTATTCCAGATTTCTTGTGTAATATTTTCGTGAACGTTTTTGGCATCTGTGCGGGCTGAAATTTTGAGTTGATTCGTCAGATTTTCGCTGTACGCGTGGTTTTTTGTCCTACGATCACCATTTTCCTTGTGTAGATAGATGGCGCTGTATTGAATATAACATTGTCATACGGGGCCTTTGAGTCTTCGAAAGCACTTAATTATTAATATATAGCGCGGGCTATTTGTAAAAATTTTCACAACTGGTTAATCCAGTAAGAGATGAAATTATATAATATTCAGCTGGTTTTTGGCTTGAGCTTCGCTTTGGGATCATTCATAGTTCATTTAGCAAAATATAAAATTAAAATAAAAAGTATTGTACATATGCGAATCCAACCGTTATATGCGATTCAATCACCATTGTGATATGTATTTGATATAAATATGAAATCACTGCCGCGAATATTCTTATAATCAATAAAATTAACTTGATGGTGATTTTTTGAATTTACTCACATCTCAATAGTTTAAAAACTGTACCAAAACATGAATGGATACCCTTTCCTAATGTATGTTTTACTGTAACAAAATATACATATTTAATTACACTATTTTTCACCTTAATTAACCTAGAAATTCTCGGCTGGAGGGCTAAGCTGTTCTGGGTTATCGCCATGCGCCCATTCACACCTCTATCAAGCATGTGCCGTAATCATTCTGATATAAATGCAATCAACGACGAACTCAAATCCACTTATGACCTGTACCCGGTATTTACAAAACAAAATATTGTGACTATAATCCTGTATTGCTTATACCAAGTTGCATGAATATATGAGAAAATTATCGAAAGTATGAAGGGAATGACTGAACATTAATACATGGTCGACTCACACGATTATCGAATAAACATGTAATTTTGTCATTTACGCTTCGCCAGAGTAAATCTGAGCGCGAACGTCACAGGAAGCATGGTACAGGTATATGTATAGATATTTCCAGCATACGCCCTACTTCGGCTTGTAGGAGACTATAGAACGTGAATCATATATATTATTCGGTTATCTTACGCATTTATACACTATAGTATAATAATATAGGTTTTTCCATCGACAAATCCGCAATCAACATTACATGTAGTTCCCAGTTCGCGGATAGAGCGGCGTACGACGGCAACACGGCCTATGTGTCAAATATCACTCCGCCTCACGATTCTCTCGCGCCTTGAAAAAAACGATTCTCTCGCGATTGAAGATTCGCGATCAAGAACGGATCGCGCATGGGTAAACGATTCAAAAACGATATCGCGAGAGAATGGTTTTTTCCAGAAAAGGTTCAATCGTTTTTTCTCATTTTTTTTTCTCGATATCCTCGCGACTGATTCGCGACTGATCGTTTTTCAATCGAGAAAATTGAAGAAAAATCGCGACTGAAGAAAAAACGATTAATGGAAACGATCCCTTACAAACCGAAAGCGCATTTGTGCTTATTACAGAAAATTCGCAGTTTCGGTCGTGTCGTTATAGAGTATCCGCACATATAGTGCGAAATGATGCAAAAAAGCGGGACATTGTAGCAAAGAACATAGCATCCATACGATTTCTCAAAATAATATGTCAGGGCGATTTGCCAAAGTATAAACCAACCTATTAAAGTGCCATTTGATAGAATTGTAAATTATTTGTTTAATGATTCTCATCTGTCACTCACAATAATCAGATCGTGATTAGCCCTTTGTCTCATGATCACAAGTTAATGATTACAATCATCTCGTCATTATGTGCAGGGGTTAAGGCGTATACTGTCTCAATGCTGTCCGAACATAAGCTAGGCATATACTTGTCACACTGTTGAGGTTTCCGATTCATCAGTTTTGAAAAAAGTCGTGTCAGCAGTCACTCATCTGCCACAAGTCAGTTTTGATTCCAGGCTATATAAACCGTGACGGCCGTGTTTAATCATATCGCAATCACTTTGCAATACAGAAAGTCAACCAATTGTCCAGAACAAAATTCCTGACATGGAGAACCACGCCAAATTGTATGCTGGTCTTGAAAAAGCAGAATCATCCTTTCAGAGAGCCTGTGAGCAGATCGTCTTTCTCAACAAACGGCTAGAAGAGTTACAGCAGCGTTACGACAAGGCAAATAGAGAGGGCCGTAAATCATTCCGTTACAACCTCCGCCTACAAATAGCAGCTGGGGAAGGCCTCCGGAATACGTTCTATGAATACGACTGCAACAAAGCTGACCTGGTGACAAGTCTTCGGTGTACGCTGTATGGACCAGAAGCTGTGGATGACATGCTTGAGGAGATGGAAATGCACGAGGAAAATGTCTGATCATTGAAATCTTATGATTTTGAAAGAAAACAAAAGGCTATTTTCAGAGCCACTCACTTTCTCCCGAAAGAGGACTTCAAACTAAGCACACAATTAATATATAGCATTTATACATAAATTGCCCATGCCGAACCGCTTCCCGTACTCGTTATACATTATTTTAATCTACCACACTCACTCATTCATTCACGGAAAGAGGAAAGAAATAAAGCTTGAACAGTTATCAAAACAACCATGGAAACCGAGAGAAACGATAGTGGTAATAATTCTACGTCATACAGACTTAATGCACATGCATGCAACACAGATATCGCAAATCTTCCAAATTCTACGTAACTTTCAGAGCGATTTGTGTATGGAAGATGGAGTCACGGAGCGCAAAGTTTGAAACAGTCTTGATTGGGTGATATTTTCTTTTGAGATAGATCGGGCCAATAGTTTTATTTGTCGTGCATTTAATAAATATGAAATAACTTGCTGGGTAATTATGTAATAACTTATCATATTCGATTTTTTATGCGGAACTGCACAGACCGGTAGAGTCATATATAAATTGTAGCCACCGCAAGTTCGCGGTTTATGCGCAACTGCACAGACCGGAAGCCCATATAAATGTATCTACCGCAAGTTCTCTTTTCGGAGACGGTGAAGCAAATTGCGCAATTATACTTGAAAACGTGTGCTTCGGATGCAGGCATATTGTAGTCTTTTACAAACCGAAAGCGTATTTGTGCTTATTACAGAAAATTCCTAGTTTCGGTCGTGTCGTTATAGAGTATCCGCACATATATTACGAAATGATGCAAAAAAGCGAGAAATTGTAGCAAAGAACATAGCATCCATACGATTTCTCAGAATAATATGTCAGGGCGATTTGCCACAGTATAAACAAACCTAATAAAGTGCCATTTGATAGAATTGTAAATTATTTGTTTAATGATTCTCCTCTGTCACTCACAATAATCAGATCGTGATTAGCCCTTTGTCTCATGATCACAAGTTAATGATTACAATCATCTCGTCATTATGTGCAGGGGTTAAGGCGTATACTGTCTCCATGCTGTCCGAACATAAGCTAGGCATATACTTGTCACACTGTTGAGGTTTCCGACTCATCAGTTTTGAAAAAAATCGTGTCAGCAGTCACTCATCTGCCACAAGTCAGGTTTGATTCCAGGCTATATAAACCGTGACGGCCGTGTTTAATCATATCGCAATCACTTTGCAATACAGAAAAGTCAACCAATTGTCCAGAACAAAATTCCTGACATGGAGAACCACGCCAAATTGTATGCTGGTCTTGAAAAAGCAGAATCATCCTTTCAGAGAGCCTGTGAGCAGATCGTCTTTCTCAACAAACGGCTAGAAGAGTTACAGCAGCGTTACGACAAGGCAAATAGAGAGGGCCGTAAATCATTCTGTTACAACCTCCGCCTACAAATAGCAGCTGGGAAAGGCCTCCGGAATACGTTCCATGAATACGCCTGCAACAAAGCTGACCTGGTGACAAGTCTTCGGTGTACGCTGTATGGACCTGGGGCCGATTTCTCGAAAGTCAACTTAAGTCCAAAAATGGTACTTAAGTCCCTAAGTTGACTTAAGTGAGTGATAAATGACTTAAGTGCATTCCCCGAAACTTTTCTTAGCAAATAAATTGCCCCAAATTTACTTAACTTTAAGTCTGGTCAGAGGTGACTTAAGTCTGAAAATAAAATGCTTAGCAACAAAACAATATGGCGGCCGACCACCCATTTTACTTGAGAGAAAGGCTTCACAGGCGAATAAATAGACGAATAATGGTCGATAGGTCGAATCCGCTTGAATTGTTTACGGAAGATCAAATTTTTAAGAAGTTTCGCTTCAGGCCGGATGCCATTTTGATGATTGTAGGCCTGGTTCAAGACGAACTAACAAGGCCTACTATGCGCAGCAATGCGTTACCACCTTTATTTCAAGTTTTAATTTGCCTTCGTTTCCTGGGAACTGGAGCATTTTATACAGTTATTGCCGATGGCATTCCTCGTGTGTCAATCGCTTCCGTTTGTAGAGTTTTCTGGCGTTTTGTGCAAGCCTTACTCCGGCACCTCAATACTTACGTTAGATTTCCACGACCCACGACGTTCGGAGCAGTGAAAAACGAGTTTTATGCCATGGCAGGTAAGAGAATGTCATTTTCCACAACAAATACAAATGAAAATCACCGCGAAATGGCCCACTTCCGCCTCCTCTGTGCACACTATCGCCATCTATGATTGTGTTAATCTCCCCTGACAAGAAGCAACAAAATGAATGAGAGTGATCTCCCCTACCATGATAGGCCACTCACATTATTATTTGCCTCAAATAACATATTATTTATTTTAAGTTATTGACATATTTATGGAAGATATAAAAATATTTAAAAAAAACAAAAAAAACAAAACAAATGCATTTGTGAAATGAAAGAGAGAGAGCAAATGATAAATTATTCTGATAAATTGTACTTTATTCTGCAGGTTTCCCTAATGTCCTTGGAGTTGTGGATGGGACACTAATTCCGCTACTTGCACCGAAGGAGAACGAAAATGACTATGTCAACAGGAAAGGGTATCACTCGCTCAACTGCCAGGTGCTTTGAATATATAATTTTGATGTATTGATACTTATCATGATTCATGGTGGTCTTTATGATCCCTTAATATGGGTCTGCTGGTACAGGTATCAATTTATTCTCAGTGGAATTTTAGGTCGATTTAATAGAATTTTTGTGATCTGGTTTTATATCACCTCAAAATGAGTATTTTTGAAATCAGGGATAGAGGGCAACAAATGAATGCTGTTATTCACTTCTCATCTGTGTACCAGTAATATGTGAATAAGGAGTGCATGTCCATTGAAGTGAAGATAACAACCATGTTCCTCTAATTTGACCCGTAATTGACTTTTTTAATATTTAATAATATTTTTGATAACATGCAAAGTTTTGCTGAAAATAAGGATGAAAAAAAGAATTTTTCTTTTTGAAATACCATAAGGCAACAGTTTTAGTGTAGGTCTTTTATTTCAGATGATCTGTGACCCCTGGTATAGGTTCACAAATGTTGTAGCGAAGTGGCCAGGATCAGTGCATGATTCTCGGATACTGAAAGAGAGTGAAATTGGCAGGGAAATGGAGAGAGGCAAGTGCAAATGTTTTACATGTATTTAATATGTGCCGTTATATTACAGAGTGAGTGAGTAGTAGGGGTTAACGTTGTTTTCAACCTTGTTTCAGTCATATCATGACGGTGCCTACATGTTCCAGAACACGAGAGTGCACATAGTTCCTATTACCCTGGACACGGATCATCCCAGCCAGTACAGAACCTGGTCACCCATCCAAGAATTGACGCCCCGTGGGGCTTCCGGGGATTGACCTGTGATGTCGTTGTGCACACCGCAGGTCATAGCAAGAATAGACCTCAACTCCTCAGACAGCTTGTCGTAATAGGCGACTAACTGAGGCACCCGTGGGATTCCCGGGTGTGAAAAGGAATAGGACCCCACCCGTGTGGTTCCCGGGTGTGAAAAGTAATAGGACCAAACGTCGTGATATGACTGAAATATAGTTGAAAGCGACGTTAAATCATTCACTCACTCACTCCAAGAATTGACTGAGCTTAACATTGCTTAACTTCGGTGATGTGAGGAGAACCGGCGTGTCCAATGCTATGAGCCGTACCAAATCTTGATCTGTCACTTCAAAGGTGACTGGTCACATTTCTGAACTGAATATAATGATAATAGTTATGAAATAGAAACATTTCAGAATATGCCTGCAGATTTGTCCCCCCCCAAGTACAGACTTGCCAATCTATGTATAATTTTGGTGTGCAACATTTAACTGGTCTCTCCCAATGTTACGTTGTATGCAGCCTTGTCCATGACCTCCAAATCAATGTTTGTTTGTTTCCTCCAATATTAAGGTTGATCGCAGTCAATTTCAGAGAACTGATAATATAGCATCGAGGTAATTACCATATATTACAGATGATGAAATATTACAGTACCTAATATTTGATCAAATTCCTCTTTCTGCTTTGAACTGAAGTTCATACCAACAGATATATATACATTTTAAAGTACTTCCTGGTGTTGAGGTCACAATACCTTGACTGTTGACCTCAAAAGGAATGGGTTTGATCTTTTTACCCCATGGGCAGCTTAGATTGGTTCCCAACCATATGATCTGGAACTGGAGATTCAAATTACACTGCTCAGAGTGTGATCCATAACCTAGAACTGGTAATACACAAACAGATGGACAAAACTCTTTTTGGCAGTGAACCGGAGGGAGGGAGGGAGGGAATTTGGCTTAATGTCACACTCAAGTTTGTTTCACTCATATGGTGACAGACAGTTTGATTGGTGGAGGAAGCCGGAGTACCCGGAGAGAACCACCGCCCTTCGGCAAGTAACTTTCACACATGGACCAGCTGGGCTCGAACCCGTGCGGTGTGAGGGTAGCGGTCACCAGCGAAGCACCTTTTACCACTCGGCCACCCGCAATGAACAGGACATGCCTATAGCACTCACAATGGCACCAATGATCAAATATATACCTAAATTGTATACTAAATACCGGTCAGGTTTTATTATTATTATTATTTTATTTATTTTTTAGAATATGTGATCAATAAATCACTAGTATGTGAGGGCTTTAGGGACAGGCAAAAAGAGTAAAGAAAAGGTCGAATAAACTTGAAATATTGAATGAAACTTTAATAATATTATTAATTGCAACAGTACATGTAAAAACATGAATATGTCTAAATTATCACAGTTGAAATGCAGATAAGTTTAAATATTGATGCTGGACAGACAGATGGAAGTAATAATTGTATATGTTTTTCTATAATTTTATTCACAGGTACACACAAAGGGATATTATTAGGAGATAGTGGATATCCCTGCCGAAAGTATCTGATGGTCCCTTACCCTAACCCTCAAGGACGAAGCCAGGGTCGATTTAACAAAGGCCTTGTTAAGACCCGAGTGATCATCGAGCAAAGTTTTGGAATCCTGAAAAGGAAATTTGCCTGTTTGAACATGCTTCGTGTGTCTCCTGAAAAAGTTTGCAGGGTTGTTTGTGTTGCTGTCCTGCTGCACAATATTGCCGTTCATTTCCACGATATCGATGATGAAGGTGACTACCCACCACAAGATGATGATGATTATGTGTATAATGGAGATGAACGGAAACAGGGAAAGCGTTTCCGGGACGACATCGCTGCAATGTATTACCCTTAGTTACACAAACAACCCTGGAAGTATTCCTCTCAGAGATACATGTGGTGTGTTCAAACAGTCAAATTTCCTTTTCCTCCTCGCAGGATAATAATATGTTACTTGTTGATCTTACCAATTGAATCTGTGTTTAGTGTGCCCATTTTATGATATTTACACTAATCCACTTGCAGTCAGGGATAGGTCTCATATTGCCCAAATGTATCTAAAGTATCCTAAACTTAAATTACAAGTAAAAGTAATCCGATACATGTATATTATTTTTTAAGCTATACAAGTAAGTAGTATTCTTAGCAGATATTTATAATATTTTCACAATAAAAAAATCATTCAGTACTGTCTAGAGCGCACATCTACCAAATGAAATACATGTTATTTCAAAGGCACATTTTTCCTATGCATATCATACTTTCTAAATTGTATAAATGTGATGGTGAATAACTTGCAACTAACCATAATAATACTTAAATTATATATCAAATTCATCCACATACTTAAACATTCCTATTATGTTAAGAAATATGTTTACCATAGCAACAGGTTTTTTTATTTTAGAATTCTGGTTGCAAACTTTTTATCCTGGAATATGAAACAACTTTAAATTGAACTTTAAAATTATCTGAAATAAATTCATAACTGATGTACTGGTTGCCATGGTAATTCAATTTGTGAAACTATAGTTACAACTAAGCCAATGAAAGCAGTAGACAAAATGCTCAGTCCTGCTAAATATTATGGGAAGCAGGGTATGGTAAAATGGTAAAGTTTCCAAGAATTATATCAATTCTTAACACACTATGAGTACCGGTACCCGTACAGGAAATTCTCTACCAATTTTCAGTTTATCGTTGTCTAAATTGCTGTCAACTGGGTTAATGTAGGACATGTTGGCAAAGAAATATGCCCATGGCATCGGTCTAACTTTTCTATTTAAAGATGTAATCAGCCTCAAAATCGATGGATTTTGCAAAATCTCCCCTGTGTATTTTTCAGCAGGGAAGATTACTAAAGTATCATATTTATTACATCTTTGATAATGGGATCACCATATACAACGAATGCAAGAATAACTTGTCAGAGAAATTTGAAACTCTGCCCGCTTCAACAAGTTTTCTGTTTCACCATCTCAGGTACACTGAGAGGAAAATTACGTCACCGCGTGACGTATCAGTGACGTAGCGACGCTCACGCATCTGAATGCTGAACAGCTGCAGCCATGGAATAACGTCATGGCTCGTGCATTAGGTTCGGTTATGTCGCATAGCATACGTTGCCTATCGCATGTGTATACGCTTGTTGACACTGCCGTGCCATGCCGTTTATTTTAAAAGATCAGTTTCTTCTATTTCTCGTGAATGGTAGGAACAAGTTCAGTTTTTTGTGGTCAAGTGTGTTTCATTTTATACCTGTTGTCACATATGTCACTTTCGCAGAGTTTGAGAGAAATCGATTTCAGCCTAAATTTGAGGCTGATTACATCTTTAACCGAGTTGAAAGGATGTGTAACGGTGATTAAATTATTGAGACTGTACCATATAGTATTATTTGTCTATAATTAGCTCCGTATAATATGACTTTATAGGGCTAAAGAGCTTGATCTATGAAAAGGACATCCATTCCATGAACGCAAATGCCTTAATTCCAGATGGAGTTAAAAACATGATAATTCTAGATAAGAATTCATGCGATGGTCAGACAGACAGACAGACTGAGTAAACACTTAGTGCCTCATGGCTACTTCGTACTGGGGGTATACAATTTTATCAGATATTCAGAGCTGTATACTCTGAGATGATATCATAAAATAATCCTATGTGAACTGGTGCCATGTAGAATATTGCCAGATTTATGCCATTTTTGATGCACTTCCGGTGATCAAATTATTAGGTGAATTTAAGACAATTACTGTATCCTAAAGCATTATTGTGATAGAGCTGGGATAAAAGATGTGCACGTACATGCACTATAATCTGATTTTTCAAAATATATATGGACACATATGGCTCGTACATGTGTAAGGATATTGCACCCCTTGAGAGACAGATATATTTTACAAATATCTACAGTACCAAGATATCTTTCCACAGCAACGATGATGCTGCAGACCAATGGCAGTATGAGGCAATAGCTAGGTAAGGTAGGAGTCTCGGGGACACCCCATGTCAAAACGACTCCCAAATACATAAACATGTAACATAATACTAGGACCCTCCCTCCTGAAAGATATGAAATTGACACTCCCTATTTTAAAATGATAGATTTTAGCCTACACATTATGCAGGCCTACATTTTAAAGTATAACTGGGATACTTGTGTTTCAAGAGTACGTCATATTCAAGGTAACGATGTGAATAATAAAATGTAATAAAGTTTTTCCTCAACATTGCACTGATAGTCTGCCTCGGAGGATGCAAAGGCAGCTTTCTACTGTGGGAGAAAAATCTCTACTGACTCTTTTGACGTCAGAGATGACGTCATAGTTCTAGCGTCCTGCATGGATATGGGATGTCGCGTTGATGTCGCAGTGACGCAGAGAATTGAACAAATTTGCAACATTGTTGATTTGTGACATGGTTAATAGTTCCATAATAATGTCAACTTCCGACATGCTTGTGGCACTGTGCCCTAAACTGACCTTAATTCTTACGAAGTAGGCTCTCATTTGCAAATTGTCCGGTATTGACTCAGTCAGTCCATCCGAATCCTTTCGTCGGCAAAATAAGGACAACCGTTGACATTAGAACCTTAATTTTTTTGCACGAAGGTGCATTAGAAGACTGTTACCAGCAAGTTCTGAGCTGACCTACTTCTGATGAAAATTTCTTGTGATTCTTGATGAAAATTTCTGGTGATTTTTGATGAAAATCACTGGTGATTCTGACTTGGGCAGTGCCCATCTTAATATAGGCAGAATTTCAACTGGGGGTGGGAATTTCCACGAGTTCAGTTCGCGTCGGAGTCCTAATGCCTACCATACTTCGTAGATCCTGTGATGTAAGTCATGTGCTCATGTATAACATTGAAATTGTTACATTTAAAGTCATAAAATAAAACGGTAAAAATCCTATAATTTGGAAGGTTATATTTAATATGACATAAACTTGCAAAAGTACCACATTCACACTTCAAGAAGCTTCAATACTGGATATTTGGCATTTTTTTTTTATATAAATATGCATACTGCCATAGATTTGTGTCCTCATCATTGCTGTTGAGATCGTGGGGGTGCAAAATTAATCCCAGGGTGGCTCAGTAGCCTTAACTGATGTATGTGATTACAATCCAAAATAACTGTGATACACAAGTTAGCTGTTGAATGTATTTCCTTTGAATTTATAACTCTAAATTTACATTTTATTTCCAAGAGATAACTGTGATCAGATGTACAATATGACATGTAGATATTACAATACAAATATTAAAGCATGGGTTACTTACCCAGTGTTGAACACAAATAAGATATTATTAGTTCTTCTGTGAACTGAAGTATAGCTGTTGAAGTTAAGGGGCAAGAGCAGTAACAGATCAGTACATTGAAAACCTTCATTTTGACAGAAAGAAGAGGTTTCACTGAAATAGAATATATAAATCTTAATCACCTGTTTACAAATAACATCTTTAGGACATTTGATACCCCTAAGAAAACTGTATGAAATTTTCTGCCATACTTATTAAAGATCTTGCATGTGTATGGAGAATGGAGAAAGTTCACAACTGTGTTTCCAGCGGTTACTATTTAAATATGAATTAATTTTAAACACTATTGCATCAAAAAAGCTTGATTGATGTTAAGTTAAAGCTTGATATATTTAGCTAATTTTGAGATATTCTACCTTTTCCCATCATCAACATGTCACGTTACTGGTCATGCCCCTTAAGAGAAAAATTTCACTTTAAAAATACCCAAGAATAACACTGCCAGAGCATGAAGAGATATTGAATTTGCTCAAATAGAAAAACTGAATATAAGAATGTTTATACATTTTGATGAACAAAATTAATGAATTATCAAATGTCCTAAACATGAGATATAATTTTGATCATTTTTTCTCAAATGCTAATGTTGAAATTTTGCAAGAAATACAATTTTGGAATTTTATAGGTCATCACTGAATTCCAAAGTGTGACGCCGTTTTTTTAACTTAAGCAATTCCATTTTCTCCTCATGCTCTTCGATTTCATTTTGAAATTGCAGCTGAATTAGTTTCAGCTGGGCCTCTATCCTCTTCTTCTCCATTATGAGGACTTCTATGTGGAGGTCAGAGGCCACCTTATCGGAACGAGGATTACGGACCTTAGGTGTACCGGGGGGAGGAAATAATTTTGCAGATGTGGTGGTAGTAGATGTTGTTGACACAGTGGTAGGGGTACTTGCTGTAGGGGTAGCGGTTATCATGGTTGTAGGCCCAATAGTGGCGAGGACACCAACAGCAGGGTAACTGGTAGCAGTCACCATGTTCGGGAGGTTGGCAACACCCGGAATCGTACTGGAGAGGCCGGGGACATGGGGGAGAGAGTTAATTATGGTATTCTCCCAGTCAATTGTCGATGGCAATGAACCAGGCTCTGTTGCAGGGGTGGTAGCAGGCACTGGGGATGAAGGCACCACGATTATCGTTTCCCATGCAGTCACCTGGCCCTCTGATACATCATCTGGGGGGAAAATAGAAGAAAATGTTACTTTTTGCAGAGGAAGTTGATTCTGAACTTTTGTCACAGGAGTTTACGATTAATCCTAACTGTTAGTTTGAACCCTAAATAATATCAGTTATGATGTTTGTTTGAGGGGGCATACAAACTATTTACAAATTCCCCACACTGACCATCATGACCATGTAAATAGTTTGTATGCCCCTCAAACAAACATCATAACTAAAAATATTGGGCAGAAGTTTGTCGACCTGCGTTCATTTGTTCTCAAGATATGGGAGTCTGGGGAAAAGAGGACAGACAAACAGGGTGACAACAATATACCGTCAGCCCAATCTGGCCAAGGGGTAAAAAATGGAGGTCATGAGGGTGTGTTTAAAAGTTAGTATTTTCATGTTTTCTACTTGAAATGGCCCCAAAAAATTTTTTTTCACATGATGTAATTATTTTCTCATTTATTGTGTAGTTTTCCAGAGGTTGGTTGGTTGTTTGAAGTTTAACGTCGCACCTAACCTTATTGGTCACACGGCGACGATGACACAAACAAACACACCCCAACAAAAACCCAGCCAAAACTAAAAAAAAAAAAAAAAAAAAAATTGAATTTTGAAAATTTTGAAAATTAGGCTCTACAGACACTGATCACAATGGATCCTCAGAGAGCCCAATCTGTTTGATTCTTTAATCTACCTCCTGTGCCAGACAAACATGGTACAAACCATGCTGCCCTAAGCCGGAGGGCTAGTTTTCCAGAGAATATAGCTAAAAGGAATAAAATTGAAAAAATGTAACCCAGAAATAAACCAAAAAAATATTCATTTTTATAATATGACATTACTGTGACATCACCAATGTGGTCATCTTGGATTGTTTACATTTGCTGTTAGAGTTTGAGTCCAAGATATATGGTGAAAAGTTTCAACTCCTTAGCCCCATGAATAAGAAACATATCAAGGGATGTCACATGACCCATTGATTTTCTACATTACAGGTTTTCATCATTACTCAGATATTCTGGCCTGAAATTCAGTTATGTGTATTTCTTCTCTGAAGAAATGAAGACTACAGGTCTGTAAACAGAGTGTGCCTCTTACCACAGCTCTCCATCCCACCAGTAATACCAGTGATTACTGGTGCATCACCCATCATGTCCAAGAACATCTGTTCGGCAACTTTCGGGTCCTTTGGAGGTGGACCGCCACCAGTTGGGGGATGTCTCCTCTCACTTGCTTTTGCTTTAGCTAGATGGATAAATTGGAAATGAACAGTTATATATTGAAAAGTACAATATCCTACATGTCAGGGTCAGAGGAGGGAGTGTTCAAATTCAAATATAAAATACGTCTAATAAATCTGAATGTGATTCCAAAATAAATGTTCATGTACATTACAAAATATCATGTGACCGGGACACTGACTATTCAATGTGCATATGCTGGCATTGCTGTTTGAATGTCAGAAGACAGTTGGAGAGTGCAACGTTAAATTAAAAGAATGAATGTAAAGAGTAGCTCAGTATAAATTTTAGAAACTGAAGAAATACACTGATAGCGCTGCCCTCCTGAAACCAAAATTAGGAGAGCTGTTGTGATGGAACATAATAACGCCAGTTTTAAGGCGATTTTTCAGTGATGGTGATGTAGAGTCATCCCTCCACCTTAAAATGTTAGACTGAGGTATATCATTGCTCCTCCCCCCCCCCCCACCTTTCACTTTGATGGCCTTCCTTTGTCACACAATACCTTCAGTTTTGATATTTGCATATTTCTTCTTCACCTGACCCACATTTCTCGTACAGCCTGCGTTGGATTGGCTGTGAAAAGAGAAAAGTAATATTCTAAGTATCGACCATTATACAGATATATCCTGGAAAGATGACACTTGAAAAGGAACCATTTGGCATACATGTACAATTACAGTCTAACCTCTCTCTTGTAGACTAGGGGGACCAAATTTGACCAAACTTATAGATTGT
>JAVTVY010055644.1:0-31274 GCA_036873755.1 Hanleya hanleyi | reverse complement strand
ATGCACGGCTTTCTGTAAAGCCTTTTCTATGCTTCAGAAAAGGGCGGTTTCTAAAACTTCATCTTGTAAAAGCGGGAAGGCTCTTAGAAAGATTGTAGATAAACAGAGCTAAACTATGACCATGTGCCCTTTGCTATAGATTAAAGTAACTCATCAACGAAATTGGAGATACGATTGACAATGAATATGACGGTTCATTATGTATATTCTCTTATGTTCCATCTACGAATAAACATGTTCCAAGATATATATTATTCTCCAGTTGTATGTTGAAATTTCTTTTTATATATGCTGTATAACTACCTTAACTGTCTCTCCGTCTTGGTAATGGGGAACAGTCCAATACCTCCTGCCTTGTATGGTGCAGTTACCACGAGCAGTGGCCACAACGGCACATGAGCCGGCAACTTGAAGAGTAAGAATATTTCTGGCGAAATCCCCAACTGTTGGATTGTCGTTTCTGCCCCCTAGTCCTCTCTGCAGGCTGAAGTGTTCTTCAAGTGGGTCTTGGTTCAACTTTTCAGACAAGAAGAAACGTCTCTCTGTTCCATCCAAAAGATGCCGACCCAATGCAGTGAAAGATTTGACTGTTATGCGTAGTCCCTCTAGAGTTTCTCGGCTCAGGCATAACCTCCGTTTCTCTGCTGGTCGCAAATTGGGGATGTTCATGCACTGAGTTTCCCATGTGTCCAAAAACCCAAGAAACTCCTCTTCCAGCCACTACAAATGAAAAATAAAAACAAAACTGAATACAAACAGTAAATAGAACACATTATTTTTGAAATCGAGTAGTGATGAAATATATATAATGTATACTATTTGGGCAACGAAAATTAGATATTTACCTTGAATCGCCAGTCGTCAGATGATCTGTATGGCTGGAGTTCTGGTTTTGTCGCCCCATGTAACTTGTCCATCATGGATATGAACGTAATTGTGGATTCTGTTCCCGGGATGTTCGAAAAACGAAACGCACTGGCGACGCTAGAACTCAGCACCTGAATGAAAAATATAACAACATTCCACATTAATTACACATCAAATTTATTCATAGAACAAAAGAACATTATGCGTTAATTTTCATAATTGGGAGAGTCGTCACATTACAATCAAGAAAAATAACCAATTTGCAAATGTTATTAACTGTACCTGAACTGCCAGTTTCACTTTCATCCGTAAAGATGGCTTCAGATAGGTATGTTCGTGCTGAAGCCTGGGAAGGCGCCGCAGACCAGTTCCTATGCCTACATCTTCTTCTACCAATCTCAGTAGTTGTGGCCAGGTAATGTCTTGTCCGTTGTACTGTTAAAAAAACAACCAGTTTGTTAGACAATATCCCTATCAATGAGAACTGGCTTCCATTTCGTTTTACACGATGTTAACTTAATTAGGAAAGGAATAGACATCGGGCCTTACAGACTAGTCTTTTGTGTTAATTGCCGTCATTTACATCTGACGACGATACAACTCACCAATCTCCAATGTACGAGTTGTCACAGCGAAACAGCTCACCAATTACCAGTATACGAGTTGTCAGAGCATTTCCATCATAGCTCTCCAGATTTGTATCTAATACCGCTTATGCGGTGCTAGGGGCCGTGTGGTCATATCATCCAAGTTGCCACATGAACAGGTACAATAAAAGCGTACCTGAGATACAACACATATCACGAATCGTTAGATTCTTGGTATGTGCTTTAGAATAGGTTAACCAGAAGGCTATTCTGTGAAGTCATGTGACGCAGTCAGTATGTCGGCACCTCTTCCCACTCCCTTATATGTGTTGTAATTACAGTACAATACTTTGTGCTACATCACATACAGTTCACCTCCTAATAATTTATAATATATAAAAAAAACCTACGTGAAGATGTCTGGTCTTTTTATTCCAGTTACTGTTCTCCCAGTTATTTCTCGTCGTCTTCATCAAATGCGGGGCATCGCAAATAAAAAAGACTCTTCTGGATTTCCTCCAACGGTTGCGTGTATAGTAAACTACTCCATCCCATCCAGGAACTGCATGCAGGCGATAGAATTTCCGATTTGGGCTTGCGGCATCGGACACAACGCACCTCACACGGAACCCGGCACTTTCCAAAACTCCAATGGCTTTCCATACAACTGGGTAAAGCTGGTAGCTGGTGAAGCCAATGCACGGGTAAAAGGCAAATACTGCCGCCAGAGAGGAAAACAGCCCGCGTACCATAAGGGCTAGCACATGCGTGGCAGGCTCCATTTCCTTGCGAGGTTTTGTCGTAGATGGCGACTGATCTGTACAATCATTTGCTTCCGCAAGTCCACTCACGAACGCTTGGATGGAATCAGGGATATCTCCAAGTTCACAGAATCCAACGAGCTTCCCATCCGAGCTATTTGGAAAGAGATCGGTAGCAAAAATTTAATACAAATAATACATGGGTACGAATGCGTAGCTGAAATTTCAGGGAACTGAAATATAATGAGATAACAGTTGTGAAATAATAATAATATACATACCTTGAGTATACTAGTCCTGATTGGATTTTCATCTCGTCAAACGCGAGACTGACATCTTTCTGGAAGTCTGCCAAGTTGGAAAATCCGATATCGTCCTTAATTCGTTTGATTACGTCTGTGTTTATTCCAGTAGAGGCTTTGGTAAATGATGTGTAATCTCGCAGGGAATTTTCGTATGGCAACACGAGGAATCTAGACCCCCGAATCATCCTATAGGCCGCAGGACATTTTGCGTGGAGGGCAATGCACCAACGTAACATAGCCGGATGCCATCTCATGCCGTTGGGGCTCTTTCGTGCTGCAACAACTCTCTGCTGTTGCCAAAGCAGAAACTGGGGACTATCGCTGGGAAAATCCGATGCAACCTGGACATCATGATGCTCCATGATGGCAGTAAAAGATTTCCCAAGATCGTCTGGTAGTTGCTGTCCGTTGTCGTCGATATATCTCCGGATCTTGTCCTCCAGGCCAATGGCTTTTCTTTTTAATTGACGAGCCAACCCGGTCATAGCCTCCAGCTTCTTGCGTTCACTTGTGCCTATAATACAATTGAAAATAAAAGTTACCATTTATTCCTTTCGGAAAATAGCCACGATTTAGTTAGGTGTCTATGTATTATTCCAAGTAAAACTATACCTGATAGCCTGTCGTTCCTGATGGTGGATGATAAAAGGTCAGTCGGGGATAGAGATTTGGCGTTTTCTTGTCGCTTTTTTGTGGTGTGAAGATACGGCCTGTGTTGCTTGCAGACATCACATCTTCTTCCATCCTCACCGACAAGCATCTTGCAATTCGTGTGTCGTAGTGTGGGGAGGTGGCCATATCCGCTTTCTTCCTCAGCTACCAGCTGCCCATAACACCCATACAAAGCTGCATTCTTGTCTCCGCTCTTACCTCTCACAACATGAAGAAAATCGCCATTCCCCACACAAATATTCCACTGTGATATATCACGTACAACAGAAGAGACATTCGTCCTCGTCATCTGAGCAGGTACATCGAGGGTTTCTATCTCTCTCCCGTGGATTCGAGCGGTCCACGTTCCGTCCAGTCGAACTTCCACACTGATGCTTATTCTGTCCGCTCCAGGGTTCATCCTCAATAAAGCAATCTGGTTTTTCGTTGTGGTGTTGACAATAAAACCTTCTAATCCGGCAGCTTCTATAACTGTGTCTGCAAATATTTTGTGCATAGATTAGAAACCAATGATTTCCAATATATGGTGACCATTTTGTCGGAACATTGTTAGACAAATTTGTCTATGTCATGTTATGCTGAGTAAACTTTACGCTTTATTTTTTCATACATATGTACAATAAAAATTAAAATTCTAAGGAGTCTTCCGACTTTTGTCGGAAGCCTAAAAAAATCTTTTAGGTTTTACCTGTAAATGTTTTGCTCACCCGCTCGCAGAGTTTGCAACGGTCGCTGTGAGGCTCAAAACTTGGAGGCGAGAGAGAGATATCGGCAGTCTTGTACTTCCGTAGAGCGTTTTTGTATTTCGTCAGTTTCATACGACAACGGTTACAAAGAAATGGTGGATGAACGTCATCGATATCACGCTGGATATCTATGCCACACGCCTGCAAGATTTGTTTCTTGAATTTGTGTTTCGGAACCGGATTTCTATCGAAAGGATACAAGCTTTCGGTCCCCGCACACAAGCGACAGGCTAACCGAAGTTGTTCCACATGTAGGTCCATTTTTCTGCCGTGAGAAAGAATATCTTCGTTGTGTTGAAGGTGTTGCTCTTGGTCAGAAAATTTCGTAAATAAGATGTCGAACATATATTTTCAGCTCTTATATATCAAAATTTTAGCAGCACACGCTCACCGTATACAATACAGAGGCCATATTCATTTGTAATAGATACAGGATGTGTTTATTATGCTTCCCGTTCTCAAATCCTCTTTTTGCCTTAATGATTGGGTAGAAATTATTTTTACTCACCAGGGAACCATTCCTCGTTTTCGTTAACGAGATTGTTTATTTTAGCATAATATGCTTACTTGATCTCAAGCGTTTTAAGTTAGTATAACCATGGAGTTAAATAAGTCTTATTTAACTCCATGGTATAACGTAATTAGAATAAAATGAACTGTTGATATTCGTCAGCCTATATAATAGCTTTCATACCGATGCCCATCAAGAACCCCATCGGGCCAGAAGTGATCTTCAATACACAAGTATTGAAGATCAATTAGCGATTAGCACGCAGGGGGTAAAACGGCCTTGGCTGACTCATTAGTTAATAGCTTTGCGGCAGCGCAAAAGCGAAAAAAGGCCAATCTAGTGTTTACAATATTGCATTTTATCCAAATTCAGGCTTCCGGTCCCTAAAATGGTAAAGACTGATATGTACTCTTTTATTTGATCTTGAACGCAAGCACAAAATGTGTCATTTTTGAAATGCGGAAATTCTGTTAATTCGGCAGTGAAAATGATGTATTTTCTGTTCGTGGCAAAATTGCCCATGTATTTTAAATGGGGTTTTTGAGAATTTTTCTATCGTTTATTTTTTTAGCTAGTCCAACCGGTCCCTCATGTGCTATTCGTTTCCACATTCGCTGTACTTATCCCAAGTTCCCTGCAAATTTTTGTTTTGTTGAGAAATGCGGAAATTGTAGAAAAACGATAAAATATACAAAACGACAGTATAATTCCAAAGTCCTGTAACTAAGCTATGAATGATCATATTCTGATCAATGAAATATGCTCATATTCAGTATGATTTCAAATTGCCTAATATTTGTGTTGCGCATAATTAATGCATCGTTATTTTTACGTAGAACTACTGCGCATTTTTAATTTCAACTTCCGTTTATGTTTTTCTGCGGCGAATAAGGACCAACGACTCGGTCGGCGGAATCATACATTGAACATCAAACGGACAGATCGTGACTGACGGCCATTCAGAATACAATAGCTCTGCGGGCGACCTCACGGGTCAGCGACCGGCGGCTGGCGGAGTAGTCTCTCCTTCTATATTTTAACTCCATGCATGACCGAACATACCGACATCTCTGACTGCATTGTGCCCCAGTATCATACATCATTCTTAGATGCTATGGTGTTTTCCTATCTCCACAGATTATTCTTCCCACTTATTATCCTCTAACCCCGAAGCGATCAAGATACGTACACGAATACTGAAGATAAAGGCAAACGAAATTGAACGTTTACCATGTAAAGCCTTTCGCAGGATTGCATAACAATCGATCACTGTTCGCTGTTGAATAGCAACATTTATCATATCACTTGAAGTTGATTTTGTGAAAAATCGCGATGTTTGACTGTAATACGTCTCAAGCCCTCTGAAATAATATCAAAATGTTTTATTTTCTCTCTGGTTTTGGTACGAACATCTGCACATAAAATATTCAATTGTGAATCTTCGTAGGCTAGGTTTGCCTCTCGAAAGTATAGTATTTGAATCCTTCAATTTTATCGACCAAATCGTGATTTAGTAGTAGTCTACTGGTGGAAATATCTGGCTGTATAATACGAAATAGGTGATATATTAACCACATCATGTAGATCCTATTCAACTTCACAATGAAACTTGTTGCTTCCTCGCTTACGCTCAGCATGAAAAGGATAGCACCGATTTTTGAAAGCGACGTTAAACCCTATTCATTCACTCACTCAACTTCACAAAGGGAAACACCAGGATACGCATTATGTTGGACCATGAATTCAGCATGGGTAGGTTTAAGTGGCTTATGTGGTGGTATTCAATACCTTTTAAAAGTTTGAGCTGCCTCATGGTTCGCTTTGCACTTTATGATAAGTTATAAGTCAAAGGCTTGCCCTAAAATAGCACAAACTAACAAATACGATACCGAGACATCCTGCTACCTGGGTCACCTAATAATGTTCATGTTTATCAACGTTTATACTTCCTGGTGTTGACAGTAACTATATATGGATAATAACTGCCTGGATGTGTTTTTTATACACACGCGATTTTACTTCATGAACACAGATATTTTCAAATGTTCGGTGTCAGTGTGAGTCCTCTTAAAACTGACAGCCAATATGTACGGTCAGGCTTTCTGGATGTTGACCGTAGTTACATTTATAGGTTTGGTATCGTTACGGACCATGGCACATGGTAAGCGATATCATATTTTATGAGTAGTTGTGTTTTAAATTCTGCTTTCATTCTTTACAATCTCTAATAGCGTTGTGTATATCACTTGTAGATTTGTCAAGGAATTCTTGGACGGGATGGTGTAACAGGGATACTCCTAATGGTTACCTCGACAAAGAAACTCTCGATACCTCAATGAGACAGGCCAGTATCAACCAACACGTTTATACATATCATGTGAATTATTAGCTAGGTATTATAAACACACATATATGTGAATGGATTATTCTGTACACCGAAAAGAGGAACAAACATGAAAAGTCATTGTTTTTTTTATTTTATCTACAGTGAAGAACAGTAAGAAAGGTTTTTTTCCAAATCTGACCTCAAAACACGTACCTGCTTTCAATTCGCGTTGAAAAAATTATCAAATAGATAGATTTTTAAATTCACAATCTGGTCTCTTGTAACAGCAGCCTGTACAAACTCAAATGCTACCCAATTTCATAAATTGTAGCTGTGGTGCTCGTGTATATTTAGCATTCTGGGCATTGATATTCAGGACAAATTCTCATGTAATTGCGCAAATAAGACACATGACCATCAGCTGATAATTTTCAGAATCAATCCACCGGTCATTGGAAGCCGCACATATGCAAATTACCAATGTACTGAGAAGCGTAAACGTTAACCAAAAGGGTCACAAAGAATA
This sequence comes from Hanleya hanleyi, assembly GCA_036873755.1. Lineage (NCBI taxonomy): Eukaryota > Metazoa > Mollusca > Polyplacophora > Lepidopleurida > Hanleyidae > Hanleya > Hanleya hanleyi. The sequence goes on along the minus strand of JAVTVY010055644.1, from coordinate 23,973 downwards.
AAACATGAATAATCCACTCACAGATGGCGCAATGATAAGGTGGGGCACGTTCGAAGTATGACAAATATTAACAGCTTTGAAAAAGTTGGAAGTAGCTCAACAGCAATAAAGAAGTTGTTATCCATAGAATAGCATTGTGTTAAATATTAACTGCACTGTATGCTTTGGAAAGTACGTTTAGCTACTATCTTCGATGAAGTCTATTGATGGTTTCTATCGTGTTCTCTGTATATTTCTTTATTTATTATTTGGTCAACGGATTTTGGCTTGAAAATGTTATATAAAATGTAACATGTGGGAATACAGCTCGAGGAAAGAAAAAAAAGACCAGGCTACGAAAAGTGTGTCATTAAATATTCATGTATTAAATCTAACGTACAGCACCTAGCCGTCATCCACAAAGGATTTCTGCATACATAATATTTATCTCATGAGACGACATAAGCATCAAACTTCAAGCAAGCATCAAATAAAGAATATATATATATAAATATAAATCAACTTGATGCAGGATAGAGAAGCGATCTACAGTTGCAATGATGCCAACAATACATCATGATGTTCTAATCGTCAAATATGCAGCACTAACCAGTGTTCTTTGACCCAAACGATTTTTCCAGTCGTTTTACTATATTTCCTTTTGTTCACCCTTTGGCTGTTAATATATAACGTCATGATGGAAATCTTGTATTACACGATGTTCACACGAATTGTGGAATTCAGTGGAATTGTACACAAGTCACGAAACGGAGCGCCATATGTATCGCACTGTACAATGGGGCTTTGCTATCAGTGGACAAATTCGATCAATTTTGAGTTTAGGAGATTTTTGGTGTAGACATCGAATCAGTTTCTGCAAATTTATCTTGTGACGTTGATTGAAACGGGTTTTTTTACAGGATCTAGCAATTGTTACAAGGCGAGATACATGCGAGCCTTTCTGTGATGTTAATGTCTACATAAGTAGCACGAATACACATGCTGATAATTATCTATAACTAAATATCTCTTTAACAGAGGTGTCCAGAAATCTGTGCCATCCCATCAGCAGCTGAATGCCGAGTCAAAAGGAAACACACCCCATGGAACGAGACGAACGACAAGGGAGTCTATTGTTCTCGAGAGAAAGGGCTTGTTTGTATAAACTCACAGCAAAACGACAAAGAATGTGAAGATTACGAGATTCGATTTCTCTGCCCTAAAGGTAAATCGACATAGTCTTTGTAGAATATCGGGAACATCACAATTATTAGAAAGACATGGAAATCCATGCTGGATAGTTGTTACTGGTTTTATCAATGCATCAGCTTCAAGAAACCTGCTAGCTTATAATTTCGTTTCTGTCTTTCAAGCATCACTGAAACTATTGCCAGATTCTATCTTTGAAGTAACTGGCTTTTAGTGCAGATGGATTTTGACGAAGGTCTTTTCAATTACTGACTCCGCGCCTTCCCTCGTTTTGCCACATTTCTCAGTTTATGAGACTCGTTAGAATTGCACGCTATCAGCGGCATCAACAGAGGTACTTACATTCTTGGAGCCAGACAACAGATATATTTGGTTACCCTTTCGATCCCCTACACGCGTGGTTCTATAATCTTGGGAAGCCAACAAGTCCATTTTAAAATACTCTGAAGAAGGATTTGTGTCTATATTTACAGCTTTTCTAAAATTTGAACATCGCCTGATTAAGTTCGAAGAGTATACGGTGAAGAATCAGATATCGCTCTGCAAAACGGTGACGGTATATTACCAAGCCATCTTGTGAAGGGTGTAGGGTACCCAAATGACAGCCGACAAGGAAACGTGATCTGATATCCGAGTATTGATCAGTGGATAATCGAGATTGTTAAGAATTTTCCAACTGATCAGTCGAATTATGAAGACAGAGCTGTCCTGGTTGACACTTGTGCTTTTCTGCCGCTACTGGCGCTGCAATTGTGCCTTGAAATATCACTTAAAAGCCAGATATACCCCAATGGAGTTGGGTGCTGACTAGTGCAGCGGTCGAGCTTACAATAGAGCTAGTTTGAATGAAAAATATCCATACCGAGGATGGGAACTAAATGGTAGTGAACATGGTTCTTAACAAGCAGATATAAAGCGGTTATTCGAATTGAATAGAATGGAGTCTTTATTCGTCAGATTTATCATTCGCCATATTTAATAATTTACAAAGTGACAAGTCTCTGTTTGGCATCTAAAAAAAAGTATATCCAAGACACAAAAAGCAACAATGGAAATTCATTGACAATACTGATATTGATGCGTTAGTCCACTCTGGATGCAATGGATTTTAATTCAGAGGACGAATTTGTCCAGATATGTGGGCCTTTTGGTTTCGCACTGTAAACTGATAGTTGAGATAGGTGTTTCTACTAAGATTCAGGTACGATTGTCTGGTTGGGTACTGATGTGTTGGTGATTGTTTCGTGGAGTAGTCTCGAAATATTAAAGGAAAAGAAACACCATGGTGATTACATTAGTGACTGAAAATCAAGATACAGTAGTTATCGTATGAATTTTTAGCGAGACTAGCGGTCGGACGTGCGATGGGTAAGTGTTGGCTCAAATCATATTGCAGTAAATGATATAAGAGTAACAGAGAGAAAAGTATGATAAACCCAGTGTCTTTCTGTTAAGACAGTGTTTGGTATTATCTATAATATTTCTAGACAGTTTTGACCTTAAGTGGTATGTTCAATTAATTGATCACAGAGTTAGCGCTCACGGACATTTCAAGCTGTGGTTCGTTTATGTTTTATGATCTATTTAGTTTGTTGCATATTAAATGAGAGCTTAATGCAAAACAAAAATCTTTGAGTTTAAAGAGCTCTTCCTCCATCATATCAGAGTCTGTGTGAGAATAAATGCACTTGTGTCATCAGCGAAGGGAGTACTGTTCAGTGGCGTCTGCTGGTCAGGAGCGGCATATATCACAATTGGAACCTAAGCTTGTTCATTATGATATCTGCTTTTCCTAGCTCATTACGACAACTGTTTTCATGACATTGATCGGATCAGCCTACTGGAAAATATACTTCTTGCTATATTATGCTATTTTATATTCCCACCACCAGTGCCTATCGCTTAGAGACCATGCGCAATTTTTCAGTGATGTAAGACCGGTGCAAAAGGATGGGGGACCAGGAATGGTTTTCTAAACAGATTTGGTATGACAGTTCTCTTTTGTTTCGATTCATTTCAAGTCTATAAACTTTATAAATTACGTTTCGACCATGGCGCATATATGAGCATTTTTGACCAGGGGTTAATTCTATGCACTAAGTAAGTAGTCCAGTTTTAATGTTGACTGAGTAAGAAATAAATGATTTAGATCAAATCTCATCTCACCAATGACATAGACGTATTTCTACTGCTTACAATTTCACGAGGTAAATAGGGAATTAGTATTTGAGTCTCCCTGATCAAACTCCAAAAAGCTTGAGAGTGACTAAACTTTGTATAGCGTATCTCCTAATTTTAGTGTTGATAGGTTGAGAAATAAATAATTTAGATCAAATTTCATCTACGACATACATATACATATCTTTCTAAAGGTTCGACAATAAATTCGGCAATTGGGCAGATAGAGAACCATACTAAATCCCTCTGACCATAATCGAAGGTTGAGTGAAACTACACCGTGTTCAGTACGTAGCTCAATTTCAATGTTCATTTGGTAGGAAATGTATAATTTAAATCATAATTCCTCGGCGTGCAATTTCATCGTGGTGTATAGAAGGAATGGAGATGTTTCTTAACAGGACTTAAGTCTCACTTACCACAATCAAAGGTTAAGTGAGACTAGACATGTATATTGAGTATATAGCCCAGTTTTAATGATGACTGAGTAGGAAATAAATGATTTAGATCAAATTCCATATCAACAGTGACATACATGTACATGTAAATATATTTCTACACCATGTAATTTGATCATTGTGCAAATAGGGTATGGACATTCTTGAGCAGGGATGATTTCTCCCTGGTCGAAATCAATACTTGAGTTAAACTAGACTATGCGCTGAGGATGCAACCGAAAGCCAAATTCTGATGTACATTGAGTAAGGAATGAAGGATTCACAGCTAATGTCTTCTCAACAACGACATACATATGTGTCTGAAACATTGGTCTACAATTAAAACCATGCCTTCGATATGATTCCAGAATATTGTGAATGTTTTGGTCTGTCCACTCAAAATATTATGTTGTGTAAACCTAGACTCAGTGCTAAGTTCTTAGTCTAAAACATTGATTGTATGAGAAGTAGAGAATTAGAGCCCAATACAATTGATAACTTGTTCAATAATTGAGGTTCTCCGTGTATACATGTATATTTATTTATGTCATTAATATGACTGAAATTAAATCCATTCCTGCACATTTCTCACAGCTGTATAGGGTCATTACTTTTTCATAAACCTCACCATACAATACGAGATCAGAGGTCAGAAAAGTGGACATTACCATGTTTGAGAAAGCATATATTTTTTACTCTTTCGAGTAATATACGTATGTTTGTATTTCAATTGATTTCTCCCATATCTACCATCGCTATATATATATTTTTTTATATCTGTATGGACCTAATCATTTTACCATTTTGAAAGGCAATACAATATGTTTATGCTAAACTTCCATTTTTTTCAGTCTTTGTTTCAGACAGTTCGAAATCGGGGGGGACGAAACTATTTTTCTAATAAATAATAGGTTTGCACCGGTCCTAGACCCTGATAAATAAGGCATGACCCCTTAATTGGAACTTTCCAGTTTACAGTATCAGATCAATGGACTGAGATTTAACACTATACAATTACAATAATTCTTTGTGAAAACATTATCTCTGTAATTTCTAACCAAACAAATACTAATTTGTCGACGTAATTCAGTTGAAAAGAAATTTCAGGAATCCACATTCCAGGTTAAGAAATTTGAGTCTACCAGCAGGTTTTGACCAGACTTCTTCGGTATCAGTGAAACTGATATTTTTCCAAATGTTCGCGATATTCGTGTTGCAAATTGGTGCTCTGGTGACGGACAATAATTACGCATTTCGTAGACTTTCCGCTTCCCGTAGTTTATGTTCTCAGTTGATAAATAAAAATGACACTTCTTCTTCTCAGAAACGGAACTCTCACTTGCAATATTTTTCTTTTATGAGCTGGTGGTGAGCCCGCATCTCGCATCTTCACGACGTCAAAGTTTCTATTTGTGAGCCAAAGGCGAACCCTTGACTATCTTGCATAGCAGACCGCGTTCCGCCCACATTCCAGTTAGGTGAACTAGAAAAACTGCGCTGATGGTAAAATACGTTAGGGTTTTACTTTCGCTGCTAAACTATTCGCTGATACGGAATGTAAAATATTTAATCCATGCACGCATAACAATAAAATATTAATGGAAAGAGCAGTGAAATTTTATCGAAATCCGTGCGTTATTTCATCCAATTGAAGTCCTTCAGTGAGAAGGTGAGGTCGGATACACTGACATCGCGGACCGCCTTTGAAGTTTCCTACATTTGCCTGGCTTGTTGAATGTTTGATGGTAGATGAATGAGTTTGTTTTCTCTTCAAATAGATTTTGTTTAAAACTATGTTTCCTTTATATTCATTAATATTCATGGTTGTTGAAAATGTACGTGTTCATCTGCCACCGGGTGTCACACAAGCTATGGTATTTTCGAATCTGTTGTCACGGTCGCCATGGTCGCCGTAAACAAGTGATCTGATTGGTCAGTATGTGCAGGATGTTACATTTGCTGATTGGCTAACGTCTACCGCTGTGTTGTCGTTGATCGCGATACAGTGTCCAAGTGAACCAGGGGTATTTATGATAGAGATGCCCCTGGTTTTAGCGAGGATGATATTTCGCGGGGGCGTTAGTGGATGTATGTACATGGGCACTCCACCGCACGGCGATGGGCACTGGTCGTGTGAACACGCCGTGCAACCCGTTTCCCCCAACCCACCCTACACACGATTCCTCTTAACAGTGTCACATAGGCACTGTGTAATCTCCACATTCTTATCAAACAATATACCTTCTCCACATTCAACACTGCCTTATACTCTTCTTTTCCCATAAAAAGGATCACATAATATTTCCATCTATCAAGCCCCCTCATTCTCTTCTATCGGACCGATTCTAGTGGCAACTTTTACCAAGTATCACCATGGACGCTCATAATAAAATCTCCCGATAGCCACTCATCCTCCCCATCCATTCAACAATTACTATATCACCACTGAGCCTCTCCCATCGAATTTCTCTCCAACCCACTTTCTTCAATATTTGTCCATGCCCCCCACACCCTATAGTAATCCTAGTCCTTGTGTCCTAAATGTCCAAGTGTCCCATTGTTCCCCCTCCTCACCAGCTTGCCACTGTTGAGCCATTTCCCAAAGTAATCATTCACATTGCACCCAGTGTAACGTCTTAACATTAAAGGGAACGTAAACTCTGTGGTCAAACACCGCGGGAATTATACAAGAGTCCCTATAGATTAAAAAAATCGTGACAAAGATTTTTCCCCATTTTTTCCCAATGAATGAGAAAGACGCAAACATAGAAAATACTGTGATTTGCAATTTCTTGAGGGCGCCGCCATGTTTATTTTGGGCATGATTTTAAACCAATGGGAAAGCATAATATTCAGTTGTGCCGATAATCTCCTACGTCATCGGACATTCTCTGTGGTGAGATAACATGGCCGCACATGGTCGTTTTTATACATCTCTCCGTTCCCCGACTGACAGATGCAATGTTATAGATTAGTTTCGTTGTAGAATACGGCTTGATTCTGTCAGATATTCTACCATGCCGGGCTGCTCTGCATTTGGCTGTCACAAGGTGCCAGGTAATCCCGACACGTCGCACTATCATCCTCGTTCATGTTTGTGACCTACAGTCTCGAATACTGTACCTCTGCCAATTGACGTGTTTTTACCTCCAGAGGCAGAAGAACTAGTATACGCTGACGTCACGATTCTTCAAACATGGTGGCCTCTATGTAGTTCCAGTGTAGCGAAGTTAAAACGTTAAGTACTGCTTTGAAAAAAAAATGTAAAAAAATATCTGAAACACGATTTGGATTCTACGAGGAAAAAGCTTTTAACTGGCCACGCACGTTCACCAGAGTTTACGTTCCCTTTAACATTTTACAGCAGTCCTGCCTCCCCAACCCATCAATATCCCCCTTAAAGGTCCACACATCCTGCACATATTTGGATACGATACGGCTCTCTGCCTTATCCAAAGTATTACCATGCACCAAGCCCCAACAAGTCCGATAAGGCCATGTCTTCATCATCCCCACATATCTTTCCCCATCTAATTTTCTTGTGTGAAGCTATCAACTGATCCTTCAGCTCAGCCCTCCCTGCCCTGTACCTTCCACTATATAAAAATACATGTTTCATATCCTCCATCAACCCACATATTTTACAACTTTTCTCTTCCAGATCTCGTTTCATCCTATTTCTTGAGGCCAACGACCCTAGTAGTAGTGTCCCGTTAAATTGAGCAATATTTCACCCGGATGTAAAAATGACGTCACTTCCGGTTTGGGTGAATGAGGCGTGACCTTTGAACATGTCTAGACTTGTCTGTGTTTTTGGCGGCTAATGGCGGCTAATCCGCCATTGTTGGAAAATGGCGGCTAATGGCGGCTAATGGCGGCTAATCCGCCATTGTTGGAAAATGGTGGATAATGGCGGCTAATGGCGGAAAGATCTGACTGCCATTGTGGGGAAAATGGTGGATAATGGCGGCTAATGGCGGAAAGACCTGACTGCCATGGGAAAATGGGGGAAAATGGCGGCTAATGGCGGAAAGACCTGACCGCCATTGTGGGAAAAATGGCGGATAATGGCGGCTAATGGCGGAAAGACAGTGGGAAAATGGCGGATAATGGCGGATACACCGCCATTGTTGAAGAAAAACGTATAAAAGGGGTGATTTTTAGTGGTTTGGTGTATTCATTGCACTACCCAACGGAGCTCTTTCATCTACCTGCCCGCCTGCCTGCCTGCCTACCAGCCTGTTCTGACGAGAGGAGGGGAGAAGCATGAGACGTGGAGAAGACCGTCGTCTATTGGACTTGTATAACTTTCGACTGCAGGACCTCACGTATCTGTCTACCTATGCCGAGAACATTTTCACAGACCAGGTCACAGCGTTCAAGGTGAATATGACATTCGGTTACATCTTACGGCACAAGGAGACGGACCAGTTGCGGTATTATTACCCCAGCAATAATACCTATGTGTTTGACCAGCCGTTCACGGTGACGGATGCGATTTCTCTCGAGCCACTCATCGACCAACTGACTACGTTGGACCCATTGGAATGGGCCCGGTTGCAACGCCCCAATACCAAATGGCTTGTGGAAATGGTGACCAACGTCACATTTTTCGTCACCAAAATGAGAGATCATCCTATCGGTGCTCCTGTACTACTACCACCTTGGCTGCTTCATCGACACGGACTGTATGCATTAACGCGAGGGGTAAATGGACCATACAAAGACCGGAAATGTCTGTTTCGCTGTTTGGCCGTGCATCTGGACGAGTGTAATCCCCAGGCTTGTGATAGAGTGGCCAATGGCTATTGGGAACAGTATTTAGAGGAGCAAGACTTAGATGAGCGGCAGTTCCGTGGAGTCCCGTTCAAGAATTTGGATGTCGTGGAAACTCTGTTCAACATCAATATCTTTGTATACCGATTACGATGCGAGGAGGATACATTTGTGGCTGAATTGGTTCAACGCTCAACAGAACGGTATGCTTCTACGATGAAAGTCAATGTCTTCGACGACAATGGGGTGAGTCATTTTTCGCTGATCTACAATATGAGCCTGTACGCCCAGTCCTACAGTTATGCCCAATGCCATCGTTTAAACAGTCTGGGCACCTACATCAGCACGAGAAGATTTGTGACAACAGTGTGAAGCGAAAATTTCCTGGCGGTGTGTATCATAATACGCCTACTATTTTCCAGGAACTGGCCGATGAGGGTCTTATCATACCGGAGGAGGACCGTTATTTTCCCTACCGGGCGTGTTACGATTTTGAGGCCCTGTTGGAGCCCATGGACATGTTTTCAGCGAAAACGCAGTGGACGCAGCGCCATATTCCCCTCAGTGTGAGCATTTCCAGCAACGTACCTGGCTATGACGCTGCACCGGTCTGTTTCGTGTCCACCGGGGATTCCCATGAGTTGATCCCGCATGATGGATTATTTAGAGGAAGTCAGTGCGGCCAGTACGGAATTGTTGGTGTCCAAGTTCCAGGACGTACTGGACCAACTGGACGATCGGATTCCTATACCGGGTGTATCGTTTAGTGACGATGAAGAGTCAGAATCCGAGTCGGAGTCCGAGCCGGAACCCATGCAGTCGCAGGATGTGCCTTTACCTAAACCGTATGCGGAGAAATTGAAAGCGCGCTTCCTACAATACCTAGGCCAGTTACCGGTGCTCGGTTTCAACTCGGGGCGATATGACTTGAACATGGTGAAGGAATTTCTCTACCCCTACTTGGCCCAGGCTAATACCATCAAGTCCATCATCAAGAAGATCAATAATCATATGGCCCTCACTACCACATCACTCCATTTCCTGAATGTACGGAACTACTTAGCTCCCAATTATAGCTATGATCAGTGGGTGAAGGCGTATGACTGTGCACAAACCAAAGGGCGGTTCCCTTACACGTATATATCGACCCTCGACCGTTTGGAGGAAACCCAGTTGCCACCCCGGGATGCGTTCTTTGACGATTTGAAGCAAGTGGAATGTCCGGAAGACACGTACAGGGAACTACAGCAGGTATGGAACGATCAACACATGCAGACCTTGCGAGATTTTCTGATATGGTATAATAACTTAGATGTGGTTCCTTTCCTGGAAGCGGCCGAGAAAATGGTTTAACTCTTCCGTCGTGAGATGCACGTCGACATCTTCAAGGAGTGCTTGAGTTTACCGGGTCTGGCGCTTCGCCATCTTTTTCAAGAGTGTCCCACGTACTTCTCGCTGATACAGCAAAAAGGTGCGGACATGCATGATTGTCTAAAGCAGAACATCGTGGGCGGACCTAGCCTTATGTTTCACCGTTATCACGAGAAGGACGTCACTACTCTCCCCGGTGGGAAACCCTGTGCTAAGATCATCGGTTTCGATGCAAATGCCTTGTACTTGTGGTCCCTGGCCCAACCTATGCCCAGTGGCCATTATACACGCTGGTTGGCGGAAGGCCAGCATTTCACACCGCAACGCACTCCCTACAAGCATCTGGCTGACCAGTGGTTGGATTGGGAAGCCTATCGACGGGGAATTTATATACGCCATCAGACCAACGCCACAGAGAAGCGCATAGGAGATCGTCGACTCCCCGTCGATGGGTTTGCCCTGGTGCGTAGAACACCGACCGTATTCCAATTTTACGGCTGCTATTGGCACGGCCACGGATGCCATTTCAGCGCTGGACGCTTCAACGAACGACGTGAAAAAACACCGGAAGAATTACGGGAAGAAGTGCAGGAGAACGGCGATTACGTGAAAGAGAGAGGATACCATCTTATCGAAATGTGGGAGTGTGAATTTCACACCATGTGCCAGGCCCTGCCACATTTACGGCGTTTCCTAAAAGAGCGCGAGTACCCGCTCAGTCGTCGGCGACTCCTGAGTCTGCCACAGATGTTCGACGCCATTCGTTCCGGGGACCTCTACGGCTTTGTCGAATGTGATCTGCATGTTCCCGACACTCTCAAGCCCCTCTTCGCCCAGTGCCCTCCCATCTTTAAGAACACGCTGGTGGGTCGGGATGACATTGGAGACACCATGGGGGCCTATGCTGAGCAACACGAGTGTTTGCCTCGACCTCGACGGATGTTGATTGGCAGTATGTGGGCAGAGAAAATCTTGCTGGGCACTCCGCTACTACAGTGGTACATGAGCCACGGTCTGGAAGTCACACGCGTATACCAAGTGATACAGTACGTACCCAACGCCTGTTTTGCGGAGAATGCCGACATCGTGACGTCTGCCCGTCGTCAAGGTGATCAAGACCCGAGTACGGCCATCATCGGTGAATCGTGGAAATTGACGGGCAATGGCTATTATGGCAAAACGGTCACGAACCAGGATAAGCACGTGAACGTGAACATCTGTACTACCTCACAAGCCCGCAAAAAAGTGAATTCTCCTCTGTTTCGCTCCGTGGAGGTCATCGATGACGACACGTATGAAATCACTTTAGCTAAAAAGACTATCCGTTACAACCTGCCCCTCCAGATTGGATGTATGGTATACCAGGTGGCCAAGCTCAGGATGCTCCAGTTTCTGTATGATTTCATGGGTGTGTATTTTAATCCACCAGACTGGCAACTCATGGAGATGGATACGGACTCGGCCTACATGGCCGTCTCTAATGCGGATTGGGAGTCCCTGGTGAAACCCGAGTTACGTGCACAGTATGAGGTGGAACGGGACCAGTGGCTACCTCGACGTGACCATTACCAGTACGATAAGCGTACACCGGGCCTCTTCAAGCTGGAGTGGAGTGGGGATGCCATGATTGCTCTCTCCTCCAAGACGTATTACTGTTACGGTGGAGACGAAAATAAGTTTAGCTGCAAAGGGGTGAACCGGCGCGATCCCAACATCGACAAAGCCTTGTACCTGAACGTGCTGCAAAGCCAGGCCAGTGCGAGTGGGACTACCGAGGATTTCGGGTGGTGGACCACCAGATGCGGACGTACATCCAGCAACGAGACGCCTTTACTTTCTTTTACCCGAAACGGAAAGTCCTTCCCGATGGCATCAGTACCACTTACCTGAACTTGTGAAAATTTCGAACTATATGACTTTTGATACACGAGTTAAAAACTGTAAAGTCAGGATAACAGTGCTGGTCTGCGAAATGCAGAACGTAGGTTCGAATCCTACTCCTGACAGATTTTTTGTACATACCACTTGTATTCTATTGTACATACCACCTGTATTCTATTGTACATAGTCTAACCCTTCTTGTTCACTTAAATAGAAAAAAGTCAAAACCACCATTTTGTGTTTTCATGAATCTTTTTTTATTGAACATCAATGAACGTCAGAACAACAACGTCAGAACAACAACGTCATAATAAAAAACAATAGTACTGCGCAGTGCATTGAATCAATTAAGTTAACCAGAGAAATGGAGCATGCACATTAAAACGAGAGGCAGTCCAGTCATAGACGAGTACATCACGGTCTTCGGCTTGACAATAATCATCAAACATTTGTACGATCGTTTGCATAGAATGTCCTCTACTCCGGTAAGTGAGATAAAACACACAGTACTGTCCGCAGACACTACTCAAGGGTCCTTGTAATCTTTTAGTATTCCAACGCCACACTGTAGTAGATACGTCCATGAACTTCACCAAATCAGAATGCAGGGGTGCAAGTCCGTAGGAATCAAAGTATTCGCCTTGGCCCAGGGTGTCCACGTACACAGCCACCCAATGTTCACCGGGTCGAGACCCAGGGTCTGTATTCAGGATGTAGGCTGCTGGGGTGGTGGAGGTGGTGGGAAACACATTGCGTGGAAACACACCTCGAAAGGGTATCCGAGGATCTCGCTGGAGTATGGCCATCAGCTGCTCTGTATCCATTACAAGCGTCTAGTCCGTCATTCATAATCCAGCCGTCGTCCATTAGAGAATATCCGCGTCCATAATCCAAAGACCTATTCCATTTTCCACATAACAGTATTAGCACCAAATTCAAAAAGACAATCATAGTGTACAAAAACATAGGCTTGTTTCCTGCAAGAGAGAAGCGGTCAACAGTTTTCAATGATGCTGGCAAGACATCATGATGTTCCAAAAATATCAAATCCGTATCGCTGATCAGTATTCTTAATCCATAATATTCGTTATAGAGTCGTCATCTAAAAAAAAAGATGTATCTCAGTCACGCTTTGATTGTGACTGTTCATATGAGTACCATGAGGATCTTGAAGTACATGGGTTCATACGGCCCCTAGCCCCGGGTTAAAGCGGAATTAGACACAAGTTACGAAACGTAGCGCCATAGATCTTGCACGCTACGTTCGTATTTTGCTATGAGCATGCGATATGTATCGCCAAATTTGAGAAACTTTGAGTGGAGTCACACAGGACGTTTCTTTGCTGATCCACGCTGATGACGTTATCAAACTCGGCGTAGCAAATCACGTTAATGGTCTGGGCTAGAGCGACCGCGAAACGCAGTTCCAACCGTAGGTTTCCTTTCTTGAGCAAGGCCAGTTGATGATCGTGTTCCAAGGTGGGCGTGAGGTCGAAGGCGAACAACGTGTACCCACGGCTAAAGTTTCGTCGAGTGATGTTATTTCCTTCGTCCTGGTTGTTTTGTCCTGTGGCTGTGTTCAGGTAGCTCCGCACATAGTTTTGGTTACCAAAATCCGGTTGTAACGGGCGGGCTGGAATTTGATGGCCGGCCACGTGCAGTGCCAAAATGTTGAGGTTGAAATGTTTAAAGTTGAACGGATTCTCCACCCACCCACCATTGAAAGCGGTGTTGGTCACACACGCCAGGATAAGACGTTTAGGGAGATCCCCTAGAAATAAATTTTCAGGATTGGCCATCATCGTACCTGCTGGCACAGAGAACACCTTGGTCTGTACGCGTCGGGGTACAGGGCTGGTTTTTTCGATAAGGCTTCCATGTGACTCAGCAACACACCCTGTTGCAAATCTACCGTACGGACAAAAAGGGCTGCATCTTCTATGACGATCTTGAAATTGGGAGCATCTCCATCGGCCATCAAGGCGAACGTAGGTGGGGAACGGATCAACTTGATCTTGATGGATACACCGTTCATCATGTAGCGGTCTTGCAGGAACAGATCGGCGTGCAGTCGTCCTATCATATCGACGGACTTGCTAGTGGCTGTAAACTGCCTGCGATGGCCGAACGCATTATTGGTAGCGGCGAGGCTATTCATGGCTCCGGGTGTATCCCTGTAGTACAGCGAGGCTTGCAAGTGTGATTTTTTGGCATCTTCGCCGTACGACAACAGCGTCTCCATGTAGGCTCGGTACGGGGACGTATTGGTGGACGTACTGATGAGTTTATCGTTCAGACTGATATCCACCTGTTGGAACAAGCTTAAGGAGTGCAGCCAAAGATTCACCGGGCCTACTACCGCATCGTTCCCGGTGGGGTCCCCGGCTCTGTCCACTACTTTGGCTTTCACGTACAAGTAGGTGTGGGCTAAATCCAGGTAGGCCGTATCTTTGTTTTCAGTGGTAAATTCCAGGGGTCCCGTACCCATCAGGCTAGCCAGGGGTCGATGTTCTACCCAACGTCCTTCGGCCACACTGGTCTGGGTGGGTGGAATAGTCCACAAATCCAATTCACTGTTGGTAGACGGACACGACTCGGAGTGAATGAATGCCATTATGCGAAGATGTCTCTCCTACCCTTCTTCTTCTTCCGGGGTGTGCGTCGTCGGTGTGTCTGTCGTCGAATGACTCTTCGCTGTGCCCGTGGTTGTCTTTTAAGGGCTTTGGCGATCAAGACGCTGCCTGCTTCTTTAGCCCGTCGTTTGAAGGCTTGTCGGGGTGCTGTGCCTCCCAAGACATCACCGGCCACGTGCAGTCCACTGCGTACCGCTTGTTTACCCACCGCTTTGACACCCGGTGTCACCAAGGGCAAGAACGTTTTCACGATGCTGCCCAGTGTGTTACCCAATCCGTGACCTCGTTGCATGCGTGCACCGCTAAAGATGGGCAAGCTCCCGCCCGTTTGTTTCTTGTAGTAGTCGGCATAGCTGGGCGTATGGCATTGGTAAGGCACGTACATTATACGAAGTGAGGAGAACGGGCTTGTCGGAAATGAAGTGTCAGCACCACTTTCCCTCGTTCGAATGCGACCGGGTGTCCCGTGTCATCTCTTATATCCACCGTGATCGTGTTGATATCGGTATGTCGTACGGGCAGGTACAGTATGTGGTTGAAACTCTGGGTGACTTGATCGCCATACTTCTTTCTAATGGGTATCACCCGTAACAGAGGTGTGTTCACATCGCCCACAATATGGCTGTCCACTGCGTCCGAGTAGACGTAGAGTCCGTACATACCCACTTTCATATCCATCACAACGTCACCGTTGTCGGTGGTGGGACCCGTGTAGACGCTGTAAGGCAGACCTAACATTTGCTGTAGTCTAGGACTGAGTTTCACACCCACGTTGGGGTTGAGCAGGATACAGGACTTGTCGTTGTGTGCGCTGACATCGAAGATCACGTGATTCTTGAAGGGGTAGGCTTTCAGGGGTCTTGAAGTATTCGTCACCTCCCGTAGAGACTTATAATGCAACAAGGTGAGCAGACCCTCTATGAACGTCTTGGGCGTATCGTATTGGCCTTCGGGGAGAGTGAGTCGGTGTACTTTGCCTTCGTAGGTCACTTCGTACCATACTTCTTGGTCTCGTACGTTGTACCACGAGTAAGGGTATTGAATATCCACCAGTCCACATTCCCACCGTCCAGGTAAATGCAACGGTTGCGGTAATTGAGTCACGTACTTGGCCAAGGTATTGTCAGGAAACACATCGAGTGAACTGTTACTGGGCAACGTGAGGTAAAACATGACGACTGAGCTTTCTGGCTTCTGCACCGGGCTTTAATAGGGTTCCCTAGTAGGGCTCCCACGCCTTGGGCGGCTGACCTTGGCGTCGTGATCGTCGCGGCGGTGTGGCCGGCATAGAGGTGGCATAGGGGTGAAAAGAACGTCCCCGCCGTGAGGGTGTTTTGGGAGGAGTCTGCGGTTGCCATTCCCAGGTATGGGGAAGTCGAGAGGGTGCTTGCATCCAGTTCCAGCGTTCACGATTTCCTACCAATTCTCGAGGGGTGTGTGTGTCTTTCAACGCTCTAGCAAGGGCTTCCCAACCCGGTGGATTAGAGTGTTTGCGAGAACGTACCGTATCGTTGATCAGATCGGTGATATGAGACCCCGGCACCGCTTGGTTTCCAATAAGCAGCTGCCCCTGGTCGGTCCAACCCATATCAGGATTCTGTTTCACCCGGTCCAACAATAAACGAGCCTTGGTCTTGAATGCTTTAGGGACACTGGCCAACACTTCCTCTTCGAGCTGAGGTGAGGCAGAGGATGATGGTGGTGGTGGTGTTGGTGTGGGTGGTGTGAGTGTGGGCGCTGCGGATAGTGGTGGTGGTGTACTACCCCTATATTGATCCATAAACGTCTTGTACCGGTTCAGCGTGTGATGGTAGAGTTGAATTTTCTCGTGATCGGGTAGTCGACGTTGGAGTATACTATTCATCTCTTCATCCAGAGACTGGAGTTGTTGCACCGTGGCAGGTACGGGATAGGGTGATTGCAAACTCTGTAACAGTCGAGGTTCGACCAGCATCATTTTTTTCGTATGTTCCATGTTAGCGTCCCAAGATGGATCCTACTAACGGTCCCAGTACGGTAGCGGCTAAGGGTGCGAGGAGTGCGCCGAGAAATCCACCTCGCTGTAACACCTGTTTCTTTTTCTTTACACTGCCCGTCTTCTTCACCAGCGTTCGGAGACCCGTCTTGTGCCGTTGCAATTTCCCTTTCTGCAGGGGACTGAGAGGAACATTCCCTTTTAACACATTATGAGCGACTTCACACAAACACCGTACCAAGTCTGCGTCCGCGCCGCGCACCAGGGCCCGGCCCACCTCCGGTGGCGCGCTGCGTAATACGCGGAGGGCCGGCGCGTGCTTGCGTATCCGTGCAGACATGATGAGGAAGTGAATGCTAGAGGGTTGTGTCTTCTTCTTTTATTTGGGTGTGTACACCGTCTGCAACTCCCCGGGAAAAATGTGGGTGCGCAATCGAAGTGCCGAGGGTGTCTCTTGTTTCAAGTCGATGAGTAGATACCCGTGAGCCCCTTGGGTGGCATCTTCAAAGGCTTCCCGCACAAAGGCCGTGTTTTTAGGGTACATCTGTTTCGCCAGGTGCATAATTTGTGATGCGTCTCTGGGGTTTTTGAATAAGACCACATACTGAGCATTCAAACTAATGTTCCTGTGCTCTTTGTTCTTACTGAAGAGATTCTGGACGATGTAGATGATGCTCATCCGACGATGATGGCTTCCTTTGGTAAAGAGACGGGTGACTCGACTGCCCGTTTCGGTCATCAGATCGTCTACCACGACCAACGTGTCTTCTGGGGTGTCCTCTGGGGGTAATCCTTCCACCAAGGTGAGTCCAGGGAGGCGTGCCAGTTCCTCGTACGCAGGTTGCCAAGCTTCATAACACCACAGGATGTGAGCCACGGGAGGTGAAATGAGGGCTGACCCGTGTTGGATGAGCCGTTGAACGAAGTGTGTTTTTCCCGACCCCGTCGGTCCAGCGATGAGACACGTGAAAGGATGCTGCCACCGAGGATCCATAGCGTGTTATTTGGTGATTTGCGCCCGGCGTTCAGAGGCCCACCACCGTTGTCGTGGATCCCACCGGGGGTCGTAGTCGTGCGGGTACCGTTGCCGTGGTAAACGGGATTCACCGGATCCCCCTCTAGGTGTTAGCGTCGTGGTGTTGGTAGGTGTACTAGGTTGTCATGATCTGGGTGCCTCGGAGGGTTCGCTTCTGAGGGTAGACACGGGAGGCTGGCGGGTGAAAAGAGGACTAGACCGCGTAGTGGGCTGGGTGTGTGGTGATAGGGTCCGCCTTCCGCTTCTGAGGGTAGATACGGGAGGCTGGCGGGTGAAAAGCGGACTAGACCGCGTAGTGGGCTGGGTGTATGGTGATCGGGTCCGCAGCGTCGTAGGAGAGAGAGTAGTGGTGGTGGTGGTGGTGGTGGTGGTGGTGTTGGGTGATTGCACTTGACGTTGAGGTGGGACCCCCGGTGGAGCAGCACTTGGACGAATGGTGGAGAAACAGGATATCAGGTACGCCAAATCGTAGAAGACTCCTTCAAATAAGGTACCCAGAAGCACTACTACACACACCACGGTACCGACTTGTCCTTTTCGAGTCCGTAGCAGTAAGGGTAGATGTGCACTATCCATGGTACACCCCTACACTGAAGGGTGTAGGCGATGTGAGGTAGAATTTATAGTCGTTTCATGTCACGGGCTGACACCCAGGAATTAAACGAACTGGGCCAACCTTGCCATTTGACGAAATGATAGGGGATGCCACGTCGACGTTGCGTTTTCAAAATCTTTTCCACCGTGTAGTAGTCTTTCCGTGTTTCACCACCGGTTGTAATTCTGCCTCGTAAAACGTGCCTTGCAGTGTTTCTCCTTGTAGATCTTCCAGTTGATAGACGTGTGGATGTCGAGGCTTATGGCGAACGATGACAAAGTGCTCGTCACTCCAGTTGGGCAAGCAACTTTTCTCAAATTGCCCTTTGACTTTACTGATCCGTACCACATCTCCGCGTTTGTAACGGGGTGACGTGAGTGGACTGGGGTCTATCGAGTACAGCGTACGGCGCACTTGATGTTCGTTACATTCTGTCACATCGAGGGGAGCTCGCTGGATACTGCGATGATAGGCTCGATTGTACCCTTGGACCAGTTGAGGTAGCACATCGATGTACCGTCGGGTGTTTTTGGCGGTAAAATACTTGTACATTCGTCCTTTGAAGGTGCGATTGAATCGTTCCATTACAGAGGCTTTGGTCTCGTTGTACGTATGGAAGAAAAACACCTGTTTCTTAAGAAAGGCTTGAAAGTGACGGTTGAGAAATTCTGTGCCTTCATCCGTTTGCAAATAGAGGGGTTTGCGTCCCGTCTTGAAAATCCGCTGGAACGCGCGTACCAGATTCTCTCCTGTTTTGGTCCGGATGGGCAGTACCCATGCGTACTTGGATAAAATATCGATACAGGTCAACATGTACCGATGTGCATCATTGTGTGGTGCAAATCGACTCATATCGACCAAATCGGCCTGCCATTGTGCGTCTACGCCTCCTACGATGACTCGGTTACGGCGAAAATGTCGTCGGGCTGCTCGATGTAAGCTATAAGTGTCTTGGGTTTTTAACCATTCTCGAACTTCAGTTCGACTGATGCCTTGGGAACCGCTCCCACAGCGCTATAAGCGGCTGGACTGGTAGGGTTGTAATACAAATCTGTTAACACCTTGTTCACAGTGGTACGCCACGTGGATTCCTGCCGACCAGCTTTTCTCATTCCCCTCTGCGTCCCCCTCTTCCTGCCCCACCGGGTTGCGCTGTTGTGTGTTCGCTTCATGAGTAGACACTGACACTCTAGCCTGTGTGCACCCTATAGATATAGTACTTCATCGACAATGGGGATTACTTTTTCCAAGGCTGTCCATAGATCAGGGTCCAGAGTAAAACCACCTTGCTTCGGACAGAGGAGTCGAGCAAAATAGGGACCGCGGAAAATGTAGACGTCGTCACACAGGTGAATGCTATCACCGTCCAGGTCACCCAACAACACCCGTTTCAAGGTAGTCCAGCCTTCCGGTGACAAAGAGACACGCGCTTTGGGTTCAGACGTACACCAACACCTACTGTCGTCATCGATGAGCTCCACTCGTTTGGGGTACAACAATAGGGTGCAGCCAGGTGTAAGAGTGCGGGTAGCCACAGAGTTCGCGTCGGGGTGCAGTAAGTCGTGGACGTCGGTGATAATAGCTTTCAGCGCCTGCCATAATGCCGGCCGGAGTATGATAGAGGAACCACCACGCTTTTCTAACCGGGGAAAAAAAGAATCATCTCTACCACTTCGTAGGTAGACACCTACTCCCACGTGCATGAAATCGACTTCGGGCTCTTTTCCCTGTAACAACCGTGTCAATAGAGTCCATCCTGCTAGGGTTAAACATAGCTTCACCTCTCGGGGATGTTCTTCGATGAGCTGCAGTTGACGGTCATAGACGATCAGGGTGACGTGAGGAGTGAGTTGGAACAAGGCAAGCTCCCCAAGTGCTCCGTGCGCTGCCATGGTGGTGAATGACAAAACACCGACTAGGGAGGCCTATATATATCGAATGGTCCACGTTGTGGTTTTTATTTTTCCATCACCCTTCGTGAAAGTCCGTGATCACTCGGTAGTGTCTATTAAACCCCTAGTCCGTAGCCGTACACGTTATAGTTTTTTTCGTGCCTCTCTCTATCCGTACCCGTATACGTTATAGTTTTTTATTTTCCTCCACCTTCGTGAAAGTCCGTGATCATTCGGGATGTAATGTTATAGAGATACGAATGGATTTAACCTGGGAATTTGCCATACCCAATTTTGTGCAAAATGAGAGGATTGTGAGTTGACCCAGGATGCATCACTCGCACCATCGTGAAAGTCAGTGATCATTCGGGATGTAATGTTATAGAGATACGAATCGATTTAACCTGGGAATTTGCCATGGCAATTTTGCGCAAAAAGAGAGGATTGTGAGGTGACCCAGGATGCATCACTCGCGCCTAAAATTGGGCCAATCAGCGACGCGTAGCTCAACCCCTAATGTTATAGAGATACGAATGGATTTAACCTGGGGAATTTGCTATATCAATTTTGTGCAAAATGAGAGGATTCTGACGTGAGCCAGGATGCATCACTCGCGCCAATACATAGCTGTACATGCATTCAGGCTAACCATAGAGCGCGCGGATGTCGCGAATTTCGTTCACGTCCGCGCGCTGGCTCAGACCTGCTGAAAATTTGCATATCAACCCTAATGTTATAGAGATATGAATTGATTTAACATGGGAATTGGCTATAGCAATTTTGTGCAAAAAGCGAGGATTGAAAATTAACCCAGGGAGGTATGCTGCTCGCCTTATTGGGCCAATCAGCAAACACGTATATCGACCAATGGTGAGGTCGGAGACAGAACCAATGAATGAGTATCACCCCGTTAAAAAGCCAATGAAAATCTACTCTAGTTTCAGTATAAAACCAGAGGCCGCGTGGAGAGAAGCTTCATTCAAACCACATTTTATCAAGCTGACAAGACGTATACACATCCAAGAAAATCATGAGCGGGATAGCGAAGATGTCGACGAGCAAGGCTTCGGGGCGAATGGCAAAGGCAAAGAGGGAGAGAGAGGAGCTGGCGAAAGCCGTTAAATCCTTCTGGCTAGCCGAGATACAGCAATGGTGCCGGCGAGTAAACACAAATTTTACACCTCAGACGTGGGAAGCTTTACATACCTTGATCGCCGTGGCCACAACACTGACGGATGAAGAGTGGTTAAACCATCTCCGAGCGGCTCTGGACGATATACAACAACAACCTCGTCCACAAGTGCAACAGCCAGAATTCATCGACATCGGTGAGCTACAAATACCACCAGCATCATTTCTAGACGATCTACCCATCGATTTCGATGAAGATGAACAACAACAACAACATCGTTACGAATTGCAACCTTTCCGCTACTTTTCCGTCAGCAGTTTGGAGTAGACAGGCAAACTCCCCCTGAATAAAACCGGGTAAACAAATTGACCGTAACGGGCCTTTTCAGGGCCACCCCAATCTTACGAAAGGGGAACTTCTAACGTGGCACATTCAATTCAAATCAGGTCCTACATGGGTGAATCTCCTGTCCTCTATATTCTATGATTACCAATGTCCAACCCCCAAAAAAATCCCTGCCCTCAACGGTTCTTTTCAGGGCCAACCCTTAGCCTTGCAAACACATAAGACCCTTTTTTCAGTGTTCCCTAGCCAACCCATGCAAAATGCCCTCTCCTCTATGATTTTACCAATCTCCCTCACCTCACAAACAATTTTTTTTTTACACTCGGCTATTTCCGGACCACCTTGGTAGTGCTCAATGTGCTCACCTCTCACCTCTCATTACCAATCTCCCACAACGAAATTTTTTTTTACACTCGGCTATTTCCGGCATTATTCGGTTACCGTACATTCATACTAATACCTGGGCGCTGTTAGTAGGAAGTTTCCATTTACTAAGTGTTATTTACCTATTGTTACCTAGGTGTGTGTGCATGTGCAGGAGTTGGTGTGTTTTTTTTTGTTTTTTTTTGTGCTTTGAATTAGAAGCTTCCTCTTTCGAAAGATTGGGGTGGCCCTGAAAAGGGCCTTTGGAAAATGTAAGGGGTTACATCGTTCGGGTCAGGTTTTCCCGCCTCTGGGCACACACCGGGCATTCGAAGGCAATGAGTTTACACTCTATGGGGATGTCAGTGGACATAGACTGTGTTGTTCGTCGGGCATGTCTGTGAATACAGGATAGACACAGGGCTTGATGGCCGCATGGAAAAATGGCATATTTAGCAAAGCGTCTAGAGCATTCGACACAGCGTAAATACTGTGGTGGTTTCCATATTGCGTCTGGTCCCAGTCTGGTTACATCTGACGACGATACAGCTCACCAATCTCCAATGTACGAGTTGTCACAGCGAAACAGCTCACCAATTACCAGTATACGAGTTGTCAGAGCATTTCCATCATAGCTCTCTAGATTTGTATCTAATACCGCTTATGCCGGTGCTAGGGCCGTGTGGTCATATCATCCAAGTTGCCACATGAACAGGTACAATAAAAGCGTACCTGAGATACAACACATATCACGAATCGTTAGATTCTTGGTATGTGCTTTAGAATAGGTTATCCAGAAGACTATTCTGTGAAGTCATGTGACGCAGTCAGTATGTCGGCACCTCTTCCCACTTCCCTTATATGTGTTGTAATTCTTCTTATTGCGGAAGAGTAGTACTCCATCTCTTGCTGCTGTAAAATAGCCATCTCTTCTTGTTCTTTTTTTCTCTTTTCTGTTTTTCTTGGTCTTCTCCCAGTAATGGCGGCTGTAAAATAGCCATCTGTTCTTGTTCTTTTTTCCCCCTTTCTGTTTCTGGGTCTTCTTCTGCCAACTCATCTGGTGGGAGTTGAGCTTGGGCTTGTTCTTCATGTTGTTGGAAGATATCTTGTAGCACTCCTTGAAACCATTGGTATTGGAGTGCGGTGACATCCGCTGCCACTTGTGCTCCTTCGTCGTGTTCAATATCGCCGCCCTGTACTGGTTGGTGTTGTTGTTGTTCATCATCTATGAATAGGTCTTGTAATATATTATCCAGCCAATCTTCATCGTGTACCATATCGATGAAATTCTCCTCTACCGGTTGGTGTTGTAGTTCATTATCTATCAATAGCTCTTGTAATAGGTTGTCAATCGCTCCATCAATATCCATGTTTTCAGCCATAGCCATGATGTAGTTGTGAATGAATGGCTAGACACTGCGCGCTTTTTATAGTCTAACCGTAGAGCGCGCGCATGAGCGCGCGGACGTCAGCGAAATCTCGCCATTAAAACATTGTGCTGCCTCAGGCTCGCTGAAATTTTGTGTTTCTTTTCCAACTTTAAACCGCGGTGTCATTTTGCAATAAATGCGAGTTGACCTGTAAAATTTATTTCAACTTGAACTTGGGGAACTTATCGTGTAGCGTTGAAAAATTCAGAAGGCTAGCGGTAGGCTAACCCACTATTTGTAATGATTTTATCGATTTTAGACCCGTAACGTTATGGGTATGGTGGTGTGGAAAACCCGGTAAATTTGAAATAAATCGGTTTACCTTCGTAAAAATTCGTGAGGTGTGTTCCTCACAGCCTTATAATGTCACCCTGAAAATTGCAGCAGGTTTATCCAAAGAAAAGTAGGAATTTTTATCCTTTTTTCGCTGGCTACGGTAACATAGCACTATACAGTGTGGAGGCAAATGTGAGTACAGCTATGCGTGTCAATGGCTGTGTTACCGTAGCCAGCGTGATAGGATAAAAATTCCTACTTTTCTTTCGATAAACCTGCTCCAATTTTCAGGGTGACATTATAAGGCTGTGAGGAACACACCTCACGTATTTTTACGGAGGTAAACCGATTTATTTCAAATTTACCGGGTTTTCCACACCACCATACCCATAACGTTACGGGTCTAAAATCGATAAAATCATTAAAAATAGTGGGTTAGCATACCGCTAGCCTTCTGAATTTTTC
>JAVTVY010055643.1:0-30895 GCA_036873755.1 Hanleya hanleyi | reverse complement strand
CTGTATCCCAAAAGTACATGTCTGCTTTAACATTTTCTGTGTGAAGTCTAGCACATACGCTTGAGTGTGTGAAGCTGATACGCGCAGAATTTTTCAGCTAACATCAGTATCCCAAAAGTACATGTTTTACCATAACATTTTCTTTGTGAGTGTTATACACACAGAAATTTCTAGCTAACATCTGTATCCCAAAAGTAGATCTGCCTTAACATGTTTTGTGTGAAGTCTAGCACATACATGTGTGTGAAGCTGACACAAAACTTTCTAGCTAACATCTGTATCCCGAAAGTACATGTCTGCCATAACAACGTGTGTGTGAAGTCTAGCACATACACGTGATTGTGTTAAGCGGACACACACAACACTTTCTAGCTAACATCTGTATCTCAAAAGTACATGTGTGCCGTAGCATTTTCTGTGTGAAGTCTAGCACATACATGTGAGTGTGTGAAGCTGACACACACAGAACTTTCTAGCTAACATCTGTATCACAAAAGTACATGTCTGCCTTAACATTTTCTGTGAGAAGTCTAGCACATACACGTGTGTGAAGCTGACACATACAAAACATTCTAGCTAACATATGCGTTAGTATATGTTTTGCTTGTTTCCTATCTAGGGTTTTGTTGTGTGCAATCAAGTACCATATATACCACTGGATGTATGAAGAGGGCACATCTTGATTATTCTATCTAGCATTCGTAGCATTCAGCTTTTTTTAAATATTTGTCAGGTGAATTCAATTATATACATATGGATGTGTGAAAGTGAAGCACCATCCAGTATTACTGAAGTTATAGTTTATTACAGAGGAACACAATTCATTATTCGCTGGTGTATAGTGTAAACATGTATTTGAAACTTGATAAGCCAGAACCCTGTCAATATCGACTAAAGATGGTCCCAAGAATGATCGGCTTATACAGCTTTCACTGTTTAACTATTCCACGTCTAAGCTTCTTGACACTGGTATAAAATCGGCTTGCAAATCAATCGCAATTTTTATCTGTTTCAGATTCCTCAAATTCCAAATCCTATAACATTGCAAAGAGGGAAATCCGTTAAATGCAGAGAAGATGTCCATTTACTTGGATGATATTCAGGTGCTGAATGATGACGCCACCATGGATATTTATGTTATGTGTTTGGGGTAGAGTACCCCAAAGGACTAAAAAAGATCATGCTCTTCCTGGAAAAGTTTGTTTCCTTATTGAATGTGGACACACCAGTGCCCATCACAGTTACTAAAGCTTTGAATTTCGCATTTAAAAACATTGTTCACAGCAAAAATCAACTTGAATAGGATCCACGGTCGTAATATGTCTGAAATAGTGCCCTACAGGCACATCTTATTTAGATCTATATCTCTATAAAAATGAAGGGGGCATTCTCTCTCGTCGACTTTATGACAAAAGAGATGATTACAATTTTGACATCGTAAACTATCCCTTTCTGGATAGTAATATTCCAGTGGGACCTGCATATGGCGTATACATATCTCGCTTAGTAGCATTTGCTAGATCCTGTGTTAAATGTGATGATTTTAATCAACGTCACAAAACATTGTTGCAGAAACTTATAAAACAGGGCTTTCCACCAAGCGCCTCCACTCAAAGTTTCTCAAATTTGACGATACATATCGCATGCTGATAGCAAGATACGAACGTAGCGTGCAAGATCTATGGCGCTACGTTTCGTAACTTGTGTCTAATTCCGATTAACCCGGAGCTAGGGGCCGTATGAACCCATGTACTTCAAGATCCTCATGGTACTCATATGAACAGTCACAATCAAAGCGTGACTGAGATACATCATTCTTTAGATGACGACTTTACAACGAATATTATGGATTAAGAATACTGATCAGCGATACGGATTTGGTATTTCTGGAACATCATGATGTCTTGCCGTCATCATTGAAAACTGTTGACCGCTTCCCTCTTGCAGGAAACAAGCCTATGTTTATGTATACTATGATTGTCTTTAGGAATTTGATGCTAATACTGTTATATGGAATATGGAATAGGTCTTTGGATTATGGACGCGGATATTCTCTAATGAACGACGGCTGGATTATGAATGACGGACGAGACGCTTGTAATTAAATCATATTCACTCACTCCTTGAATTTGTATAGACACTGATTAATAATAATTATGAAAACTGTATAGCAATTTTACAGGAACCTCGAAATTATCAAAATATCGAGGAGGATATTGACTATTGGGTACGAATACTACATGTATATGATCACGCAGAATTGGACAATTTTGTAGAGATTAAGGCCGTAAAATTGGACTTGCTGAGACTGGAAGGTTCAGATAGACTATAAAAGTATTATTCCAATTTATCTGAAAGGACTCTTTCAGGGAGTAACGTTACTCCCAGCTGTTCTAACAAGCATCAAATCTCACAAAAGATAAGGTAATAGGAAGGCAAGACAGTGTAGGCTTTCCAAATCAAGCTCTGAGAGTAACGTTACTTAAAGTCACAGTGAAACATACAGCTAAGGATTCCCGATGGGCATGACAGTGCACTCGGTGAGCCATCAATAAATAATAAAAAAAATAATTATAATAAATCAAATTTTCATCAGAATTCGGTTGCTGGTAACAATGCCCTAATGCACATTCATGCCAAACGTCAAGGTTCTAATGTCAGCGGTTCTCCTTCTTTTGCCGACGAAAGGATTCGGATGGACTGACTGACTGACTCACTCACTCACTCACTCACTCATTACCGGACAATTTGCAAATGGTAGCCTAATTCGTAGGAATAATAATTATGAATTGTATTCATATAGAGGATCCTGAAACCCGAAAAGAGACCACTTATCTGAGTTGATTGTACACGACTCTGAATAATAGCAATTTTACAGAAACATCGAAATTATCAAAATATTGAGGAGGATATATTGACTATTGGGTACGAATACTGCATGTATATGATAAGGCAGAATTGGAAAATTATGTAGTGATTGAGGCCGTGAGATTGCACTTGCTGAAACTGGTAGGTTCAGATAGACTATTATTCCAATTTATCTGAAAGGACTCTTTCAGAGAGTAACGTTACTCCCAGCTGTTCTAACAAGCATCAGATCTCACAAAGGATAAGGTAATAGGAAGGCAAGACGTGTAGGCTTTCCAAATCAAACCCTGAGAGTAACGTTACTCTCAACACTTTTAAAAGTGGCACAAATTTTATATATCAGAAAAATGAGAGTAGCGCTACTCATCTTGGAGAGCCAATATCACTGTTATTCTCTCTGTGAGAGTAACGTTACTCGCAACAGTTTTACCAGTGGCTCAAAGTTTGAAAACGGGGAGTATCATTACTCATCATGGAGGCCATTATTGTGATTATTCTCTGTGAGAGTAACGTTACTCTCTCAATTTCAGAGAAACCAAGTTATTCAACCCCACTTTTCAAAAAATGATGGATTCAAATAGCAATATATAGTCAAATGGACTTCAATTTGCTGAAAATAAGCCAAAAAAGGGAATTTTGGATTTTCCCTTTTTGAAATGGATTCTGTTTTGTCTAGTTTTGCTTTTGGTAATCTTGTCTGTTGCTGATCCCTTGCTTATTTAATCACAATACTTTTGTTATTGAATAGACTCTTTCCTTTTTATCCAAGTTAGATCTAATTTCTTTACGACTACGTCTACCAATCGACTGATCATTCTGGAAATAGACAAAAATGTCCATCTCGGAGTTCCTACCTCTTTGAGGATTGTCAGTCCCTTTGTTTCAAACCCATGATGGATCAAAATCACAAAAAAGTTTCTGTAGCCGGAGTTTCCTGGTGAAATTGTTGATATCACTTTTTAGTTCATTTGAATCTGGATTGAGAGTTAGAGTAAAATTTAGCCCCTTCACGAGGAGATATTTCCCGCCCTCCGTCAGGGTCACTGATGACAAGTTAATTTTATCTTTGGATATGCATGTATATACGTTGTTAACGCTGTTCAGTATTTAATCGGTTATTCCATATATGTTGAAAAGTTTTGCACATATGTACAAAAGAATTCCACATATGTGTAAAAAACAGTTTTTAGACATGTACAAAAGTTTTAGACATATGTGTAAAAGTTTTACACATATGTTGAAAAGTTTTACACATATGTTAAGTAAATTAACTATTCCACATATGTTGAAAACTTTTGCACATATGTCAAAAAGTTTTCAACATATGTATAAAGCTTTTACACATATGTGGAATAAATTCGCACTGTTAGACATATGTTGAAAAGTTTTCAACATATTTGGAATAACCGATTAAATACTGAAACGGCTTGCCATAGAAGACAGTCTACAAGGCAAATGAAACGTATCATAAATATGCATATTAGTATGTTTACTCGCTATTTTCTGTGTTCACAACTGTCTGGATGAGGACTAAATCTGTAATTTTTAGGTTTTCGCACAGGTGTTACATCCAAGATATCCACCTGGACAGCTACAACAAACCGTGACTGAGATACCAATCATCGCAGGGATATTTTTTTTATTCTTGTGATGTTTCTAGATAAGCAGTCAGACAATTGGCCTGTGTGGTCATATGACTTCTTGTCAGTAATCCCAGCACCTTTATATGTTGCTTTTAATAATTATATGCACGGATGAGCGTTTGTGTGTTTGTACGTATATGTGTATATGGATTGATTTAGTAAGTCTCTATATTGTTCCACTTATTCCTGTCAAAAACCGAAATTAGAGGGCTACTGTCCTGCATGAGAAAGTTTGGATTAGTGCTATCTTTAGGCAATGATAGCCCAATATCGCATATAACTCCCACGTTCGACGCCTTTTGATATCGTAGACTTTGCTCTCCTATTTTTTCGAGATTTTCTACAGTACATCTGCATGATTGTTTTTAAAGCATGCCACCAGTTTACGGGCCGTTGGGTATCTCCCATTGACTAAGTTTCTAAACTCTGCCAGATGCTTATCTGTATCCAGGAAGTATGTGCATATGACGAAAGGTTATTGCCTGGTAACGAACTTGTAAATTGCCCCCAGGTGGCGCCATCTATAGACGAATCGGCACGAAAACCGACTCCAAATGAGATCTTGAGACAAGGTACCCACATATCCAGTTGGAAAGAATTCGATCAGGTTTTCAGGCATCGAGGAACGGTAAAGGACCAAAAACTAGTTTCTTGAACATAAGAAGCGGACAACAGATTGAGGCTAATAAGTATTCATTATGATTGATATCATGAACATCATATTGCTAACAGATATATAGTCCAATCGTGTAAGCGATAATATACCTTGACTGCAATGTGTCTGAACTTTAAAAGATTATGAAATCGTGGCTGAATTTGTTACTTGTGTGAACGGTCATACAGAATCTATGGCGAATACAGCAGAGAGAGTTCAAATAAACTATATTCCTAGATTAAATTAACCACTTAACGATCAATCTTGTCAGAGACAATGCAGAAAATAGCAGATGGATCATTAGCCTTTCCACCACGGTAAACCAGATTAATTATCCGCGTTTGGCCTTTATGCACCACTCAAAATCAATCACGCCGAATTACAATCGAAAGACCTTTTCGTTTGATATTATAGTGCCAGCAAGGAAGAAGGTATAACTTTGAGAAATCAGCATTGGCTTCATATCGTTTTTACAACTTTGACAAAGTCAGCTTTTCCTTCCTGGGCATCAATTTTTCAGAAGGATGTACACATGGCTTATCTATATGTCATATTGTTCAGTGGATCACCGATAATATAATGCGTTATCAATTGATGCCTAACGTTTAATTGTTTCATGTACCGTTCCGATACATGATGTAGTCTATACCATCGACTGTATTGCCCTAGTTGCAAGGTGATGAAAGTACCAAGGTAGTGTGATTGACAACTTCTTTTCTGTGTACATTCTCACATGGTTTTCCAACTATTTTTCATGCTTTACACTTCATGCAATATAGGAATCGAGATATAATTGAATCTTCATGATACATTTAAGGCCAGATGACAAGTATAAAGACCATCAGTTTACGGCCAGATGACAAGTATAAGGGCCATCAGTTTACGGCCAGATGACAATTATATGGGCCATCAGTTTACGGTCAGACTGTGCATTCAGTGAGAAATGTAGACAAATGTGAATGACGTCTACATGTACTTCGACGCAGCGAATGCAAATCGAGTCACATGGTATAGTTACAACCGTCACTTATTTTCTCTTGTTGCGTGCATGCTTCAGTTTTAAACGAGTGCCTGACTGCAACAAACTTATTTTTACCAGATTTCCTTTTATCAACGCCCATTGAAACGTCTGTTGCAATGAGACGATTAGGTTTGATAACGACTACACATAGATGTCGCATCAGTCAGAAACACACGGTCGCTGTGACCGGTTCCGTCATATTAACATGCCCTTTTCATCTATTAAAACCTGATCCGTTATGCACTTAAGCTAAGAGAGAGATGCACAAGCTACTTCCAAGTTTAAACAGGTAACAACAGCGACGCAATGGGGAAACCTGGTCGGATCTGTAGGCGTCCGAAAGGTTGAAAATAGCGTTATTTCATCTGGACGAGTGTTTTAGGGTACATTATTACCAAGCTTGTTTTTCTTTCAGCACATTCAAGAGATGTCCATCGCCGATGTCATTATCTATGTTGGGATATCGTTAATGGTAGTGAATTGTTTCACTGGTCAATAC
Source organism: Hanleya hanleyi (assembly GCA_036873755.1). Lineage (NCBI taxonomy): Eukaryota > Metazoa > Mollusca > Polyplacophora > Lepidopleurida > Hanleyidae > Hanleya > Hanleya hanleyi. The sequence continues at coordinate 24,209 of JAVTVY010055643.1, read as the reverse complement.
TTCTTTCAGTTTCTGTAACACAAAACAAACTTTAATGAACTCGACATGATCGCCACTCTGTAAGCAAACATCTCCTAATCGCCCGTGACATCCATCAGTAAATCGCCATATCGTTATTGTATAACAGAAGCACACGTTATTGTATAACAGAAGCACACGTTATTGTATAACAGAAGCACACGTTATTGTATAACAGAAGCACACGTTTCCATCAATACGATGCATTATATCTTCCCACATCATAATATGTAATCAGCTATCCTACGTTTATTCCCTTGCATGAAGTAAAACTATTTCGGAGAAATAGTGTGCGGCCATTAAAAAATTCCGATGTCGAACGTATGTGGAAACTTGAAAAATCAACAAAAGTACTAAGAACTATAAAGAAAAGAACACATATCGTATGTACGATTTATCCACTTTGAATTCTCGGATTTTAAAACTACCATTCCTCCTTTTTTCATTGATAATATCGGTATTCACTAAAACCAGTCATCATTGTATTGTATATTTTCACCAATGAATTATCTTTGTTACGTATTTCATCTTGATTTTCCGCATTCGTCGCCAATTGCGAGGAAACAAACAAAATTCGAATGTTGTCTTCAGCTTTACAAATGCTTTCACTGCCAAAAATAGGGTACTTAAAACGAGAAAAAAAAAACTTATTTTAAGAAAAAATCATCTTGAAATAAGATAAATGATCATGGAGTGGGGTAAGAATAATTTACTTATGGATATTTCCTTGGATAAGAAAATTATAAGTTTATTTATCTTATTCAAGATTCACAAAGCTTATTCGAAGATCTTAATTAAGAAAAATTATCTTGGCGCTTTTTACTCATTTAAGAAAAAAGATCTTATTTTTTCTTCAGTAAGATAATTTATCTTGCTATGAAATCTAAGGTAAGATATTTTTGGAGTGGGGTAAGAATATTATACTTATTCCAGATAATTAACTTGTTCAAGAAAAACTGACCACTTGGATGAGAAAATATTTCGCAAAGCTGCTAACTTGGGTAAGAAAATATTTCTCAAGGCTGTTGAGTTAAATATTCTTACTCAAGAAAACATGTATACAGTCTTCAAGATAAATTATCTTACATTGTAATGTAAATTCAACAGAGGGATCTTGAGCTAGCAACATTTACCTAATTAAGAAAAGACATTTAATCAAATTAAATGACAAAAAAATATTTTAAAGATGGGGAAATTTTATTCAAATGATGCATGTAGTGAATAGTCTTCACATATTAGATGCAAAAGTTTATGCATGTAGAAGAGGTATCCCAATAATTTCAGCCACGCCATGATCAGTAAAACAACGAGCTCCATAGTGACACTTCAAATATTTTCCTACAATCCAATTAACGTTTTTAACTAAAGTTTTTTTATATCATATTACTGCCAAAAACTGAACATGAATATATGCTTGTTACAGTTAGCAGTATACATGTAAAATAAAAACATGATAAAATAATGTCATGCAACTGAAGTGTGAGTGAGTGATAGGATTTAACGTCACTTTCAACCCATCATCATGCAATTGAAGGGCAAAAGTAAGTCATATATGTAAAACATAAATAAAAAATATATTTTAAATATTTTAAGGCCTTTGTTCTGGCATTCATCCTTAAAACCTCTCCTTGACAAGTATTTCTTTCCATTTATAGCAGTAATATTAAAATATATTTGCACACCATTTCTCGCCCATGTCAGAGTTGTATAATATGACAAGAGACTGATATAATTAAAACCATGCAAAATGGCCAAACACCAAAGATATGATGGATAATTCTTAAATTTAGAAAATCTGTCATCTTCAATTCACCATAGACATTACAAATATAACAGCATATTGCACTCTTGATAGTAAAAACACCTAAACTGTTCAAATAGAATTGCCCAGCCTTGTAGTGCTTGTGGTGGAGAAAATCTCAATGTTTTGTCGCAGACAAGGTCTTGCAAGCTAAAGCATACACCCAAGTTCATATACGAATATTCTTCCAAAGCTGAAGGAAAGAACTAGGAAACACTGGAGGAATCAATACACTGCGAACCATGTAGAATCCAGATCCGATGTTTTATGCAATTCAAAGCCCGAAAAGTTTCTGCCAGTCAAGATTGCCAGAGGCAACCTGCCACCAATTTACATTATAAAGACATGTTTCCTGAATAGACTGCAGTCACTGGTTTGATGCAATGACTTTGGTTTGAATGCCTATCTGACATATATAATGAATAAGCTTATTCAACCCCAAACTACTTTTGGAGAACTCAAAAACACATTTTCATTTTTTTTCCCATTATACTGTAAATATTAAATAATGTGATTAGCTAATGTATATAAAAATGTGTTGCTTTCTTATATCACTTCGACATGGGGAAGCCTTTCTTGGGAATACATTTCTACATTGCTGTGCACATGGGAGGTCGAGCTTGTATCTTTGCTTTTCGCGTTTGCTTTGAAACCAATGTAACAGTCTTAAACTTACTTTCTAATTGCCTGTGTTCAGGTAGACAAAAACGACGAAACAGATCTGCAGATCCGCACTTTCACCAACAGAAGCCCCTAGGATCTAGTTTATGTTTCCCAATTTGTTGTTGTTGTTGTTGTTGTATATCTGTAAATCCACTCACAAAGAAAGCAAATCTCATTTTCGACGTTTTCGCTCAGTTCATTGAACACATTGAGCAACATACTACTCTCATTGATCTTGTGGAATTTATATGGATATAAGGGGGCGCCTCGCATGTATCTATTTGAGTTTTTACATTTGCCCTAATCAGTTTTGGAAGTTGTTTATTTTGATTCAATGTTAATTCACGGGTTGATCATATATATATACATTGCAAGTATAGTATGAGTTGAGAGCTTATTGCTAATTGAGCGGAAGCCAGGAAATTCTGACGGCTTAGTGTATGTTACAAACCGCTGTTTATAATTGAAGTGGTCGGAAAGCACAGACCGTGGAGATTAGGATAATTAATACGGTGTCTGGTAGAGCAAGAGGTTGGCATTTCAGATTTAATTGTATACTCAAATATAAACTTGATTCACGCTGCATGTTATAAAAATGCATATAGATAAATTGTCTTCCATTTAATATAATATACGTGTATGCTATTTGAATCATTTTGGTTAAACATGCCAGCCCTGTATCAGTGTAAGCAGAGCTCAAGTGTCATTCCGGTAGATCCCTTAATTAAGTGTTTGAATTGTGAGAAACTGGAGATTAGACCAAGCCTATGTTAAGTGTTTTGTTTACTCGACTGTATAAAAGCTTGATGTATAGTACACTAGGCTAGACTTTTAACATCTTGGTCTCCTGAGACAGTTGGCGTTTTGTCTCAGAAGTCATATAACATCTTGACTTGATATTTAGACTATACGATCTGTCTACAAGAACTTTGATTGTGACCTACTGCTGGTTATTGTTTCAATTGCGTATACTTGTATTATTGGAACTTGGAGGATTGAATAAAATCAATCTCGGCTTCATCATCGAGTTTTCTTGCGTCATCTTTCCATCTAGAGCAACACTAGATCTTACCTACGACAGTCGTTTTTATGGTTATGAGAAAAGTGAACCATTGAGTGACGACGCTAGCCGAAACAACAAAAGAAGAAAACTCATTAAAATTTCTCAATCTGTAGAATGATCCACTGAGAGGCTCAGTTGAGTTTCCTCAATAATGTTCCTGGATACCAACATAATTCGCGAGAATTGTGTAAGAACAGAAGATTTCAGTTGAAAATGGCGGCAAATACATGAACCCATATGAAAACCATAACCGCACGTGAAGGTGGACTTGCAGATAAAAATACTAAATTACAAAAATATGTTCCTCACTCAAGTAGAAGATATAATTTCACATATATCTCAGGCAAGTTGTAACAGTAACTCTTACAAATTGACAATGAATAATTTCTTTCAGGAAACCACAGGTTCATACTATTAGTGTAGCGATCCGTTTCCACTCGATTCACGATCTTACATTTTAAGGAGACAAATCACAGAAAAGACATCTTAGTTAAGATAACTTTTCTTATAAACACCATACATCTGGTAAAAATAAACCTTATTTAAGATAACTTTTCTTATAACAAGATATATCTAGTAAAATTAAATCCTATTTAATATAATTTTTCTTAAAATAAGATATATCTGGCAAAATGGGACAAACTAAGAAAACATTTCTTGTTTTAAGGTAATTTATCTAGAATTGAGGTAAAAAAACTTATTTAAGTACCCTATTTTTGGCAGTGTTACAACCCACTTCCCTTATATGCGCTGTAATTACAAGGCATTTTGCACTGGTGCAGGATTACCCCTACTAGGCCTGGATGGGGGCCATTACGTCTCCCCAACTAATTATTTTCCTTCCCCCTTGAGCTAGAGAGCTGAAATTTACCAAACTATAACTTATCCAGCTATACCCTTGGGTCAAGCTCTAAAACATAATGTAAAAAAAAAAGAACAAGATGACCGCTTTGATGTCGTCACAGTGACGTCATTTATAAAAACATTTTTGGTCGATTTATCGGTTAGATAGTTCGAATTTTGTAATTCCTGCGCAAATTCTACATCATGAATGAGTAAATAAATAATATTCTGATGTGAAATAAAATTGTTTCTGTCCAAACTTTCTCGCGGAAAAGCAGGAATTTTGAGGAAAATGACGAAACCCTCCATTTTCTGGTACCCATATTGCCGCCATTTTGAATTTACACATGATTTTATGCTCAGTTAAGCAAATAGGCTCAAACTGACCCAAATAGGATAAACAAATTCAGCCTTCATTTTGGTCGTTCCAAAGATAAGGTTATTGAGATAGCAATAAAGCGTTACTACCTGTGGGGAGACCAAGAACGTCCGGTGACCAAAAATGTCACCAGGACATTTTCCGCCACATTAGGGATAAGTATCGGTCCATATTTGCATAATAATAATTTTAAAAACATGCGATAAGGGACATCAGGTCGGCTGTTGAAACGCGGTCAGTCATAGAGAAAAATATTTGTTTTAGGTATAATATTATTTCAAGTTTACCACCTCAAGGGGCATCATGCGATTCAATGAACTTGATTGAATAATGTACTTTTTGGCTATTTCCTCTTACTCTCTGCATATCCTGGTCTATACACTCAAGTTTACATGTTATGCCCACCATGTGAATGAATAGAGCATCACAATATTGTGCATTACTATGAGCTGCCATATATGACAATATTGTGCAGATATTATACATATAATTTCTTACAGTATAGGGTCATGTTGAACATAAATTACTTAAAGTGCGATATTATATATGAATTGTTTTCTCATATATGTAAGAAATCACAAGTTTTCTCTAAAATATGCTTCTGTTTAAATAAAATATATTTGATAAATATATGAAAATATAGAATATATATACTTTGCAAATATATATAATTTTACAATATATGGCATTAAGGTACGTTTAATGGAAGTTTGAAAAATACGCTAAACGGAAGTTGCGCGCGCTTCCGATACTGTATGTTGTGGCGAGTTTTTGATGACAAATTGCAGTGAAAAGTGGAAATCCTGGCGAACTAAGCTGTCAGTGTGGATCAGCTCGTTGGGCAAATTCTCGCCGACCATTGTTTACAGATGTTGCTTCAACAAACAGCTACAATAGCAAGAAAACACCGATCCTGGTAAACCACATTTACGATCATACTAGAGCGCACATAATCAACTGGCCATTTATAATATAATTATGAGTATCAATACCTGGCAGATTATTTTTCAAAATGTATCCATTTGGAGAAAACTTTTTCCGATAATTTTTTTAACTCGAAATTTTAACGTATTCCCCCGTCAGGGTTTGACGGTTAGAATGAGCTATAGAAAGATAAGTGCATGATAATGAGAGGGTTTGAAAAAAATGTTAGGTGATACTTTTGCAGGTATGGGAAAAGAAGAGGGCCCCTATAGGTTTGTGTAGAGTGTGAAGAGGGTATATTATATTGTTTTTTAAGAATTTGAGATTACACAGTGTCTATGTGACACTGATAAGAGGGGTCATGTGTAGGGTGGCTTGGGGGAGACGGGTTGAATGGCGTGTTCGCACGACCAGTGCGAAGGAGTGCCCAAGTTTTTGATGGCGTGACGAGATAGTGTTGTTTTAGGTTGTATCCAGGTTGGTGAAGACGCCAAACGCAATGGTCTGATTTTAATTATACCGTAGGCCTGTTTGTCCGGGATCGGTTCAGTATCTTTGATCTATACCCTTAATAAACTATGTGGTATCGCAACGATGACGTGTCCTGTTCTTTTGTATTCGGTAACAGGATATAATACAGATAGCGGCCCAGTTTCCCAGAGGTCGCTCCAAATTCATCTCCACGTTTCAAGTTAAATACTAAAAAAAAAAAAAACGTTCCGTCATTTACCTAGGCCTAATGAATAGAGTAAATTTCTTTGATGTCCGTGTGATTTCCAAATATGGCAAGTGGTGACGGTATTGATGTTAATTTCTTTCGAATAGCCAGCTGCATAGACCACGGAATATTTATATAGCTATGACATCACCAAACCCGTATTTTGATCAGATAATGTGTTATGTTTAGCCATGGCAACACGTGTAGTGTTCGACTTGGATATGCGAAGATGCCGCGCATTGAGAGATAATAGGTCGTCCGGGAACATTTAGCGCACTGGTCTGGTCATATATTTGGACTGACCGGGTCAAGTTTGTTTGATGCAGCCCCCGCCTTATGTATTTTGATAAGGGGATACATTTTCGGTGTATTTGTGGTAACGTCTGAGGGGTATATTAGACTGTGTTTGCTCAGTAAATTCTATTATTATTCAGCTTTCTTCTAGTTTTATTTTGCATCATGCGGTTTAAAAAGCGGTTAGGCCCATTACAGCGTTTAGCTTTAGCCCTGCTAAGAGAAACGTGTGTTTGTCGTTCTCCCGAAGATCCATGCTAGTGCGGTAGAGCAGCTACAAGCGTGTTATGAAGACTATGAGCATAACGAACAATCTCTGACAAGCTATATAAAGCAGGAATCCCTTCATCAGATGAAGCTGGAATTTTCCGTTTGAACCCGTGGAAGAGAGAAGAACTCGCCACAACAACTCGGACATGCGCTCAGCGAACTTCCGTTAAGCGTATTTATCAGCTTCCGTTAAACGTACAAAAATCATATATATTGTAAAAGTATATATATTGAAAAAGTATATATATTTCCAAAGTATGTATTTTTTTTTTTAATATTATTTGAAAAAAAAATCATATTATGGAGAAAACTATTTACTGTAAAGAACAATAAATGTTTTGTGATTTCTTACATATATTAGAAAGCAGTTCATATATAATTTCACACTTAAATAATATATGTTCAACATGACCATATATTGTAAATAAATATATTTGTAATATCTACACAATATTGTCATAAACGGCAGCTCATACATTTCAGGTGGTACGTATAAGAATACAGCATTTTGGATCCCGAGCAAAAACGGCTAAAAGACAGGTTCAAGTGCTCTAATAAGATGTAACTCTGGTCATATGTTACTGATAGTTGTATCCAGTCCTTCACTTTGCCTGGGCATTCGCTTGTTTGGTGCGGTTTTGAATATTATAGTTGATATCTTCACCATAGCCTTCACCAAGTTATTTCTGTTTCACCAAAACGCGTATTTTGGAGATACATTGCTTTCTTTTGTTACTAATTTGTCTTTACAATCCTCATTTTCAGGCAAATAAGGCTTCAAAAAACTATAACGCTGACGATCTGCCTGCTAGCAACGATCGCAATTTGACAAAATGGGAAGTAAGCTCCATACGTTCAGCCAATTATACTAGATGTAAGGCGTTATGGTTCAGGGAAGCCTCACATATTGCCTGTCGTACAGATAACTGCGTTTGAGTTCTTTCAAACGGTTGTTACAATATCAGGGCCATAACCAGCTCACTAACATATAGGTCTGTTTCACGAAAACCTCACTTTGGAACCCTTTGATATTTCCGAAGAAATTTTGCTTCGGTCATATGAGCGAAACTTTGTTAATTCCATCGGAGATGTTGTTGATCCGTTCATTTGCAATCACAGTTTGGGTGATCATCCTCCTATCTTCGCAATGATTTTCATTTTTATTGTTGGTGATGAGTAGGCAAAAAGCAAATATGATGAATTATTGAAGTCTCAATCATATTCAGATAACATTCGTATGTTCCGAGGACTTTCTCAGTGTGATTATAAAATCTATTTGATTAAGTAATGGGTAAAAATATACCGGAATAGGTTTAAATAAGAGCAATAAGGCCGGGCAGTCTTATTTTCAGTAAGCGTTGCTGGACTAAACGTGCATTCTTCGATCGGAGTGAGCGGTACACGTTTGCTTGGTTAGGTTTTCCTCTCGCGCCGACTGGATTGGCGTTGATGGTGGAATCCACGGAAGTTGCTTAGCCGCATTTCACACGGCTAAACTTCGCCTATATATTTCGATTTCACCAAAGTGATCGTTCATACGTATTATATTGCGGTTCTTACAAAAGCGGTAACTTTCGACATTAGCATATAACTTTTAGAATGACAAAGTATTTCGAATGTTCATCCCATCGCAAAGAATTTGTTTAGAAGTATTCTGTTCTTCTCTGTTACAGCGGACTTCTTCGGGAAATGTACATAGGGTTAGGGTCGTATTGATAGCTAACCTTGGAAAGTACCTTTGCTTCACGAGATTGTGGGTGGTAAAACACAACATCCATGCAATTAAATGCTTCGCTTTATGGGCGTGTGAGTGTGTATGTTACACGTAATGTAGAGACAGACCGTGTTCATCGTATGGAGACTATAGTTGGTGTGGTGATATATAGCGATCCGGGCAGAGAAGCGCTGTATTCCCGCCATTTGCACAATTGTAATGAACAACTGTCCGATCAGCACTTTTTGACTATGGTCACAGATAACATTAACTGCTTTCGTTTCTTAAATCAATTAAATTCAATGTCTGGTAAAATGCTCTCCATCTCGGCCGCGCCGGGTCACCCTTGAAAATGTGCAAAATAGAGGGGATTTCATGTACATGTATATTGGCCATGTAATGAGAAGGATGGCTCATTCCATATTGAATATACCAAAAGCATATATAATATGTTTATCAATAGAGAAGAGAGGTAATATCGGAAAGTGGTACTCATTCCATGACATTTAGTAAATACAATTCAATTTCATATAGTTAAGCCATATGGAACATTGCTTTCAGCTGTAATGTGCTGTAAAAAAAATATCCTTTTTGTCATTTTTCATGAACTATTGAGGTCGCTATAATTATTGGTTAGTAAACGACGGAAAATTATTATACATTCTAACATGCTCCATGTTATAGTCATGCGCTGATTGGTCCAGACCTCAAAACATACGAAGATTATCACACGATAATGACATTTGTTTGTTTTGATCTGTTTCATTCACGTGCCGAACTGGTGACGTCTCATTCTTGTGACGCAGTGCTACAAAACTGAGCGACGATTGGTTCATTCACTACAACACTGCCCAGTGGGCGGAGTCCACACAGCTGCAGCTCGTGAACGGACAGCACACGCGAGCATGGCCTGCAAACCAGTCGCGAAATTCTTTCATCAACACAGGATAAGTATAACGCTTATGAAAAGAGTAAATATTTATCATTGTGCATGTTAGAATGGAGTTAATGACCTTCTTAATGAATATTATCGTGTAATAATTTTTCGATGTTTAGTTTTAGACCTCATCAAAAAACCTCGCGGCTACGCCGCCAGCGGTCTAAAACTAAACATCGAAAAATTATAACACGATAATACTCACTAAGGCGGTCATTAAAGACTGAACAATTTCAGTTTTGCACATCGGCGAACTACTTTTCATTTGCTCCTCCCATATAAAGGGGGAAATAATCTTTAGATCCTTCTTCTTAACGCCAGGTCGACAGAGGTATAATTCAGAATTGAGATGTAATCGGAACGTTCGACAAACATCGAGTTTACTATATATGATGTCACTTCCGGCGGTGTGCTGCTCGGGTGGGAATCCTGTTCACAATTCTGACTGGTGGTTGTGGCATTATTACGCCCCAGTGAGGTGGTTGACTGAACTGCACACATTCCCCTTTCCAGGCGTTTTTCTGACGTCGGTGCAATCCCAATATATCAGATACACTGTGCTTTGGTTATGTATAAAAGTGTCAACATTCAGCGAGAAAATAGTCCGGTGTTGAGACATAAAATGGTTTTCTCTCGATGCAACACCCGGATCGTATAACCACAGAATCGTTCAACGTGAACGCCACCACCATTCAGTTGACAGACATTCGTTTCACAGACAATAAGTTGGATCCTTCCAAAGTCTTTTCTCGTCTATGATAAACTGACAGTGAAATCCTCCAACGAGACCGACGTGCGCTCCAACTGACTGACCTATTAAATATAATTTATACCCCGAAAACAACTTTTTGCTACGGTAATGGCAGTAACGATGATATCGAGGTCAAGGTCGCGGACGATCACCTATGCTCTCTACCAAGGAACCCTAGTTGGTCTGAGAGAAATCACACACCTCGCATACTCAAAAGATTAGGTATATTTTGCATCATTTCAATATATCAGTTATCAATCACGATAACTGGTCTATCGTAGCATGAGGACCAAGACTATCTGATGATTTTACGTATTCTTTATTCAAAACGACGTTTATTGTTTTCACAGAGGAAAGAGAGCCACGGCAAATTGGTGTGATAATTGATCTGAGAGCAAAGTCGCATTGCCATGAATGCAAGGAGAATGTGAAAGCAAATGAACGCAAAAGTAAAACGTTATGATTATGTAAGCCTGTTTAATTTACATTACAGCGCTAGACATCAGATACACAACAGGAACTTGATAGTGTGATGTCTAGCACTTTAATATCACTTGTTTTTATTGCACCATGTAAGCGTCCTGTCTCTGTCTTGTGTGCTGTCCTCGGTGTTTTGTAGGGTGGATGGAGGGTGTCTGATTCCATGCTGCTTCAAAGATTTCTTCTTTGAAGCAACAGGAACGCAACTTGACTGGGTGATGCTTAGTTGGTTCGTCGTGATATTATGAGGTTATTATACAATGCTGAATCCAATATGGAATTTTATTGTACGAGTCTACGTTGGGTTGAAAGTCCGTATTGGACGAGACGCCGCGTTGGATTGAAAGTCCGTATTGGACGAGACGCCGCAGGCTTCGAGTCCAATACGGACTTTCAACCCAACGTAGACGAGTACAATAAAAGCTCCATATTGGATTCAACATTGTATAATGACCTGTTTATTATACATCGAAAGACAAAACTATGACAGAGTTAAAACTTTCGTTTATTACTAATACAGTTACAAAGCATAACATGAAAAACTGCACACATAAATACTTCGATTGTTAATTTCGCTTTTTTGAAATATGATTGATCAAGTTAAAGAATACATTTAAATGGATGATACATATTATGCTTTGATTTTTCATTTTCTGTTTTTTTTCTCGAAATATTTACATTCGTAATAAATAGTACTATATTTAGAAAAATTATTTCATGAAATATTCAGGAAAATATGTATGCCTCCAACAGTCCATCTTGTCTACCGCTGTCACTAGTGTCTGACCGACTGTCAGAAGCAGATGACATTGTGACGACACTGTACATATAATCCTGAGTTACCCCCCTTTGAAAGAATCCAATACGAAGTCTTGACGAGTCCAATAACTCTTTCTGACGAGTCCAATAACACTTGCTCGCGGATCCAATACGGTTCTTGGTACTGGACTGACACGTGGTACAAATAAACGGTTTTCATTGGATTATAAAATTAAATGTATAATAAGGCTGAAATAACCTCTCACGAAATAGAAGTACACAGTCAAATTCAATCTCAGTAAACTCAGATATAATATTATGGAATATTATATCTGACGTCAGCGCTATATAAATCCAGTGCGAATTGCAAACTACATCTGTTAGCAATCAGGAAGAAACAAATTTAAAAGAACGTTCCTTGTAACTACACATATGCGCACGTGCACCAAAATAGTTAACAATATAGTGAAACAATATTCAAATAAGGCATCATGTCTAGACATGGTTCCTGGTAAACGTTCCTCTACAGAGAGCGGCTGGGAAGATCAAAAGACTGTTCGCTGAAAGAGTTTCCACTTTATTCGCAAACGGTCTCAAAATCCGAACAGCGCATGTCAGCTGAAGGACTATCGTCTGGCCTACAAGCCCTGTCCGCAATTGAAATATCATTAAAACGCTCTCATCGTATTCTTCTATCAATGTAATAACCTCATCAATTCATCAACAAAATATCTCCGAAAATCTGTTCATTAATAACCTACACTGGTTTCACTGCTAACGAGTTTATGTTATTGATATTTGTTTGTGTTTCGTATGAATATAGTCCATGCGTATGGACTGCCGTGGTGTGTGATGCAATGGATGATATTACTGACGGTGTATGGGTGAGAGCTTGTCAGGCGATCACATGTCGACTGTATAGCATTGTCGCTGAACGCAAATCAAAGCGCCGTGTTCTGATTAATTGTTCTAGATTTGATAAAGGTGCATGTTCACCTGGCTCCGGAGACCACATTCGACGGCGGTCAGGGGTGTATTACCCCTGTGATGAGGATAAAACGATCTAGGTCATCTGCAGATTGATCAAAATTCTCAGGTTGACTGCAACACTTATTTGTAATCTCGCAGAATCACCAAGGTCATTATGTGTTCCTCTCTAGCATCTCAAAGTATACATGCAAGATTATATATAACTTCATGAGAAAATGGTCTTGATATTCTCAATTGTGGAAATCCGCAAAGAATCAATCTATCGATCATCACTCATCTATCATTCATGATGTCTCTACATCAGACTTCAAGAGAACAAACTGCGATCTTCCGCTCTGGCATTCTATATACCTCCTTGGCCTTCACGTGTATGATACTGATTTTTTCCGGGCGTTTTATTGAAACCGTATGATGTTATCCAAAACATTTAGAATTTGCGGCACAGATATCTTCGGACGAAACAGAAACAAGAATTCTATTCGCCTGGCATCCAGCGATAAATGCTGCTTCTAAGTCTCGCTACAATAGACTTCCCACATGGTCCACCCGGGTGACTGCACCATCAAGGGCATCTCATTGGTATACGAATACAGCTGACAATGTCCCCCCATGTCGCTAAAGGCGAACAGTTGACACGCGATGTTTTTCAGACATCTACGAGCACACAAAGTCGCAGTATGGGCCATGCTTGTCGATTCTGGTATAACTTGTGGTCGAGAATTTCTCAGATCTCGTATTTCTCTCACGGCTGAAAGAAAATAGATAAAGTCTTAAGTTCATGGGGAATGATTTATCAAAGCGAACGGATTTTGGATGGGACTCAACAGGCAGAAATGACAGAAGTTACCGCGGGAGCCTGACACCTTGAAACAGGACCATTGTACCCTTATTGTCACAAAAATCAAACTTTGAGATGTTGAAAAATGGAACTATAAAGTGACAAATAGCTGTTTCACTAGACCTATAGCCAGACTGCCTTGGAAGTGAAAAGAAAAACTTTCCAGGTGTTCGTAGTTATTAAACTAGTACGTTATATTAGTTTATAAACGAAGTGAGGTGCACACTGGTCCAAATCCAGTAATGTTTTTCCACAGAATAAATACCAGTAATACAGGATCATAAATTGTGATATCTCTGACTGATATTCTGGTCCTACTACCTCTGCCTATGGAGTAAATTAATATAGGGTCATAAATTGTGATATCTCTGACTGGTATTCTGGTCCTACTAATACCTCTGTCTATGGAGTAAATTAATGCAGGATCATAAATTGTGATATCTCTGACTGACATTCTGGTCCTACTAATACCTCTGTCTATGGAGTAAATTAATACAGGATCATACATTGTGATATCTCTGACTGATATTCTGGTCCTACTAATACCTCTGTCTATGGAGTAAATTGATACAGGATCATACATTGTGATATCTCTGACTGACATTCTGGTCCTACTAATACCTCTGTCTATGGAGTAAATTGATACAGGATCATACATTGTGATATCTCTGACTGACATTCTGGTCCTACTAATACCTCTGTCTATGGAGTAAATTAATACAGGATCATAAATTGTGATATCTCTGACTGACATTCTGGTCCTACTAATATCTCTGTCTATTGAGTAAATTGATACAGGATCATAAATTGTGATATCCCTGACTGACATTCTGGTCCTACTAATGCCTCTGTCTATGGAGTAAAATAATACAGGATCATAAATTGTGATATCCCTGACTGACATTCTTGTCCTACTAATACCTCTGTCTATGGAGTAAAGTTATACAGGATCATAAATTGTAATATCTCTGACTGGCATTCTGGTCCTACTAATACATGTGCCTCTGTCTATGGAGTAAATTTATACAGGATCATAAATTGTGATATCCCTGAGTGACATTCTGGTCCTACTAATACCTCTGTCTATGGAGTAAATTAATACAGGATCATAAATTGTGATATCCCTGACTGACATTCTGGTCCTACTAATACCTCTGTCTATGGAGTAAATTAATACAGGGTCATAAATTGTGATATCCCTGACTGACATTCTGGTCCTACTAATATCTCTGGCTATGGAGTAAATTAATACAGGATCATAAATTGTGATATCTCTGACTGACATTCTGGTCCTACTAATACCTCTGTCTATGGAGTAAATTAATACAGGATCATAAATTGTGATATCTCTGACTGACATTCTGGTCCTACTAATACCTCTGTCTATGGAGTAAATTAATACAGGATCATAAATTGTGATATCTCTGACTGACATTCTGGTCCTACTAATACCTCTGTCTGTGGAGTAAATTAATACAGGATCATAAATTGTGATATCTCTGACTGACATTCTGGTCCTACTAATACCTCTGTCTCTGACTGATATTCTGGTCCTACTAATATCTCTGTCTATGGAGTAAATTGATACAGGATCATAAATTGTCATATCTCTGACTGGTATTCTGGTCCTACTAATACCTCTGTCTGTGGAGAAAATTAATACCGGATCATAAATTGTGATATCTCTGACTGACATTCTGGTCCTACTAATACCTCTGTCTGTGGAGTAAATTAATACAGGATCATAAATTGTGATATCTCTGACTGACATTCTGGTCCTACTAATACCTCTGTCTGTGGAGTAAATTAATACAGGATCATAAATTGTGATATCTCTGACTGACATTCTGGTCCTACTAATACCTCTGTCTATGGAGTAAATTAATACAGGGTCATACATTGTGATATCCCTGACTGACATTCTGGTCCTACTAATATCTCTGGCTATGGAGTAAATTAATACAGGATCATAAATTGTGATATCTCTGACTGACATTCTGGTCCTACTAATACCTCTGTCTATGGAGTAAATTAATACAGGATCATATTGTGATATCTCTGACTGACATTCTGGTCCTACTAATATCTCTGTCTATGGAGAAAATTAATATAGGATCATAAATTGTGATATCTCTGACATTCTGGTCCTACTAATACCTCTGTCTATGGAGTAAATTAATACAGGATCATAAATTGTGATATCTCTGACTGACATTCTGGTCCTACTAATACTTCTGTCTATGGAGTAAATTAATACAGGATCATACATTGTGATATCTCTGACATTCTGGTCCTACTAATACCTCTGTCTGTGGAGTAAATTAATACAGGATCATATTGTGATATCTCTGACTGATATTCTGGTCCTACTAATATCTCTGTCTATGGAGTAAATTGATACAGGATCATAAATTGTCATATCTCTGACTGGTATTCTGGTCCTACTAATACCTCTGTCTGTGGAGAAAATTAATACCGGATCATAAATTGTGATATCTCTGACTGACATTCTGGTCCTACTAATACCTCTGTCTGTGGAGTAAATTAATACAGGATCATAAATTGTGATATCTCTGACTGACATTCTGGTCCTACTAATACCTCTGTCTGTGGAGTAAATTAATACAGGATCATAAATTGTGATATCTCTGACTGACATTCTGGTCCTACTAATACCTCTGTCTATGGAGTAAATTAATACAGGATCATAAATTGTCATATCTCTGACTGGTATTCTGGTCCTACTAATGCCTCTGTCTGTGGAGTAAATTAATACAGGATCATAAATTGTGATATCTCTGACTGACAAGCTGGTCCTACTAATGCCTCTGTCTATGGAGTAAATTAATACAGGATTATAAATTGTGATATCTCTGACATTCTGGTCCTACTAATACCTCTGTCTATGGAGTAAATTAATACAGGATCATAAATTGCGATATCTCTGACTGACAAGCTGGTCCTACTAATACCTCTGTCTATGGAGTAAATTAATACAGGATTATAAATTGTGATATCTCTGACTGACATTCTGGTCCTACTAATACCTCTCTCTATGAAGTAAATTAATACAGGATCACAAATTGTGATAGCTCTGACTGGCATTCTGGTCCTACTAATACATCTGTCTATGGAGTAAATTAATACAGGATTATAAATTGTGATATCTCTGACTGATATTCTGATCCTACTAATACCTCTGTCTATGGAGTAAGTTAATACAGGATCATAAATTGCGATATCTCTGACTGACATTCTGGTCCTACTAATAGATCTGTCTATGGAGTAAATTAATACGGGATCATAGATTGTGAAATCTCTGAATGGCATCCTGGTCCTACTAATACCTCTGTCTATGGAGTAAATTAATACAGGATCATAAATTGTGATATCTCTGACTGGCATTCTGGTCCTACTAATACCTCTGTCTATGGAGCAAATTAGTACAGGATCATAAATTGTGATATCTCTGACTGGCAATCTGGTCCTACTAATACCTCTGTCTATGGAGTAAGTTAATACAGGATCATAAATTCGGATATCTCTGACTGACATTCTGGTCCTACTAATACCTCTGTCTATGGAGTAAATTAATACAGGACCATAAATTGTGATATCTCTGAATGGCATTCTGGTCCTACTAATACCTCTGTCTATGGGGTAAATTGATACAGGATCATAAATTGTCATATCTCTGACTGATATTCTGGTCCTACTAATACCTCTGTCTATGGAGTAAATTGATACAGGATCATAAATTGTCATATCTCTGACTGGTATTCTGGTCCTACTAATACCTCTGTCTATGGAGTAACTTAATACAGGATCATAAATTGTGATATCTCTGACTGACATTCTGGTCCTACTAATACCTCTGTCTATGGAGTAAATTAATGCAGGATCATAAATTGTGATATCTCTGACTGGTATTCTGGTCCTACTAATACATGTACCTCTGTCTATGGAGTAAATTAATACAGGATCATAAATTGTGATATCTCTGACTGACAATCTGGTCCTACTAATACATGTACCTCTGTCTATGGAGTAAACTAATATCCCCGCACAGAAGAGTTCCAATTCCTTCGGCACTGTAACCCAGAACATTGATGGTCATCTCATGTAAAAATAGTTCCTCGTCTTCCTGTCTCGCTCGAGGGATCAATCAGAAGAAATTCCTCCGCCTTATATACTAGACATGGTATCGGATTCACATGAACCAGGTGATATAGATTCCGGACGTGGAAGGAGCGTATTTGTGCTCTGCAAAGGCACGTGTAGCCTTAGGTCTCCAATATGCCCACAAACCTCGCCAACTACGGCACGACGATGAGTGGGGCTTTGTGTAAGGACTCGTTCTTATTGGGGAAGATGTTAATCTTAAAGGGTATCTTCAATTGAACTTTCAAAAAATTGAAAACTGTTGAAATGCATTATCTAGAGTGCACGGAGTACTGGAGTATTTATTTGTGCTTTATTATTATTTTTGTTATAATTTATCCTATTGGGATCATTTTGAGTCTGCTTCACCCCCGAGCAGAGGGTCATGGTTGAATTCAAGATGGCGGCCACGTAGGGGCACCAGAAAAGCTTTTCCGCGATGAAAAGTGGGCAAAAAATGTTTTATTTCACACCACATTAATATTTACTAATTTATCATGCAGTTTTTGTGGAGAAATTGCATAAATCTGCCAAAAACAATTTCGTTTTTGAAAGCATCACGGTGACCCCTTCAATCCCCAAGCTCAAGGGATAAGAAAAATAATTAGGAGGCGGGTGGCTATTTCGGTCCTCCCCCAGGCCTGGACAGGTTCCAAAACGCCCAGGCCATTATATCTCTTTTATTGACTGTTCCCGAAAATGGCATGTTTTCGTCATGCCTATGTTTACTTGGTTTGTCTGTCTCCACTATTGTTGAATATTTAAACTATATAAGCTTGAATTTTCAAAGAACCGCCGATGATTACAGTGAAGATTGGTTCAGTCGATTGTCGGTCAGCTATTCCCTGATTTGGTCAGTCGATTGTCGGTCAGCTATTCCCTGATTTGGTCAGTAGATTGTCGGTGAGCCATTCCCTGATTTGGTCAGTAGATTGTCGGTCAGCTATTCCCTGATTTGGTCAGTAGATTGTCGGTCAGCTATTCCCTGATTTGGTCAGTAGATTGTCGGTCAGCTATTCCCTGATTTGTTCAGTCGATTGTCGGTCAGCTATTCCCTGATTTGTTCAGTCGATTGTCGGTCAGTTATTCTCTGATTTGTTCAGTCGATTGTCGGTCAGCTATTCCTTGATTTGTTCAGTCGATTGTCGGTCAGCTATTCCATGATTTGTTCAGTCGATTGTCGGTCAGCTATTCCCTGATTTGTTCAGTCGATTGTCGGTCAGTTATTCTTTGATTTGTTCAGTCGATTGCCGGTCAGCTATTCCCTGATTTTTCAAGATTAATGAGCTAAATTTTGTATATATCCAGAATCGAATGTCAGACTTTGAAATACAGAAATATTCTCATTTATCCTGATAAATGACGAATGGTTGTCCAATGGTTCAGTCTGATGGTTGGACGTATATAAATTACTCTTGTTCGAAGAAATTATGTATGCTCGAAGCCCACTGCTAGCATGTCTTTTTTGGTACAGACGTAACGAACCAAAAGAGTTTGGATCACATTCCATCTTGTGCAGACTGTGACGATTTTAACCAACACCACAAAATTTTACTGCAGAAGCTTGTTAAGAAGGCATTCATTCAAAGTTTCTCAAATTCGGAAGCTTACTATTTGAGTCGCTCCAACCCAAATATTTTGAGTATGTCACGTCTATACGCAGTCTTTCTGAAAGTGTAATATGACGGCTGGCGTGTTCTCATGGCTCTGTGGTTGGGTGCCAGGGGCATTGCACTGTGCAAGAAAGTGGAACTATGCTTAAAACAGTAGTACCGGTAGACTCCATATACTTTCTTCGGGTGCCGATATCATGTACCGTCTCTGATTTTTAAATTAGCATCTCAGAACGTATGGTAGGGGCCTACTATCATACACAGATACTTCTGACGGATATCATGCGGGATCAGATATTATTAATGTGTATTAGGGTGTGTCCGAAATGGTCAAATCTGATTGGTTTCGGAGATGAAGAAATCGGGACAATTACTTTCCCTGCACCTCCATGACCCCGATATTGAAAGCGAAAGCAAGCAGTCTCGGTGGTAGGCCAGAGTGACCCATCACAAAACAGAGACCACTTTTCCCCCTACGAAGTACCGCCGATCGTATTTCGAAATATGTTCAAGTTTTTTTGTAATATCGATCTTCGACAGAAAAAAAACGCTCATGCATAATGAGTGCGAAAAATATTGTAGCTAATTTCCACAGCAACGATCTGGCCTCTCGCAGCATCCCACATTCGTGTCAATCCCCTCTACCCTTGTGACTGGTTCTTTGGCAAACGCCATCAACAGATAATTTCATTGACTATTTCAAACATGGCAAACATAGCAAACATGTGACATAAAGAGTATACTGCATAGGGCAAAATAGACCGTGGGTCACGTCGATCTGCTAAGGGTAACCCGCCTTGTTCAGGGATTAACTTAAATTATAGTGAAATGCCCCATTATATATTGAAATTTAAAATTCCCTTTGCTAAATAAGAGGCAAATTAGGTAGGCATAATTATTCGGAGATACCAAGGGAGATAACCTTCAATAATACATCAATTCGTGCCTTGTCAATGTGAGATAATTCGACACGTGTATGAGTCGGACCACAATGTTAAAAACTGTTAACATGATTGCATCTCCTCGAGTCATTAATTAAGTCTAGACTCCCATATTTCGGCAAGAAGAACTTTAATTCTAGTGCTACAACCGGACAGACTTCTTGACGGGAATCACCCATCGAAATTTTGAGTTATGCGCGCTCGTACAAATGACGTCATAATTTTGGCTTTTTTTCTCTGCTTTCAGAAAGAGGTGCAAGTAGTATACAAAGCGTAAATTGACAAAGTAGCGCCTCACTGCGCATGCGCAGAAAAAAAAATGGGGCGGTTTTGAGGCGGTATTGAGGGGGTGCGCATGCGTGAGTTTGATGTGAGTGGGTGGGTTCAAAATGGCGGCACTTTTTATTTTCCCCCGACCCCTGAAAGTCCGCCATTTTGAACCCACCCACTCACCCCGTGCACTGATTGACCTGGTATGTGAGTGGGTGGGTTCAAAATGGCGGCTTATGGTGTTGTGTGTGTAAAATAAGGTGCCGCCATTTTGAACCCACCCACTCACCGGTATCAGTCAGTGTGTGATTGAAAGTCCGCCATTTTGAACCCACCCACTCACCCCGTGCACTGATTGACCTGGTATGTGAGTGGGTGGGTTCAAAATGGCGGCTTATGGTGTTGTGTGTGTAAAATAAGGTGCCGCCATTTTGAACCCACCCACTCACCGGTGTCAGTCAGTGTGTGGGTGGGTTCAAAATGGCGGTTGTCTTTTGAAATCTGTGCGCATGCGTGGTTTGATGTGAGTGGGTGGGTTCAAAATGGCGGATTTTTGAAAGTCCGCCATTTTGAACCCACCCACTCACCCCGTGCACTGATTGACCTGGTATGTGAGTGGGTGGGTTCAAAATGGCGGCTTATGGTGTTGTGTGTGTAAAATAAGGTGTCGCCATTTTGAACCCACCCACTCACCGGTGTCAGTCAGTGTGTGAGTGTGGGTGGGTTCAAAATGGCGGCTTGTAGTTGTGTGTTATGGGTGGTGTGTTTCAAAATGGTGGACAATTTCACCTGCCCCATTCCCGGCCCTCATTTGCATATTTTCAAAATGGCGGCTTGTTTGTGTGTGTTGTGGGTGGTGTGTTTCAAAATGGCGGCCTGTTGTTACTGAAAATATGCAAATGAGGTCTTTGGTTTTTTTTCAAAATGGCGGCTTGTTTGTGTGTGTTATGGGTGGTGTGTTTCAAAATGGCGGCCTGTTTGTTGTCCACCCTTTTGAAAATATGCAAATGAGGTCAATTGGATATAAAAGGAGTCCATTTTTAGGGAAAGGGGTGTATTCAATCTGACTTACCTGACCTGACCTGTCTCCCTGCCTGCCTGCCTGCATCCCTGCCTTGCTTGCCTGCCTGCATTCTGCCTGTATGGAATGCATGTACTGACTTGGTTCTGGGTTTTTTCCATCGCGGTTGTGCGCAGGTGTATGACGTCACTTCCGGTCTGCGTGAATCGGGCGTGACCTGGGACTATGGGATGCATGTACTGACTTGGTTCTGGGTATTTGTCATCACGGGGAGGTCACGTGATCAGTTCAAGGTCATATCCATTTTTTATCGATATGTCAACCCCACACCCAGTCCATTGGATGCTCCTTCACCTAAGCTTCACTTTGATACCTCACTCGACCTGTGGTGTGAGTGAGTGCAAGAATGTATTCATCCGCGGTGATGCAGTCATGTCTGGCGGTGATTCGGTCTCGGGAAAAGCTTCCTTGCCCAATGCCTACGGACTTTACCGAAGATACACGGACTTTAACGAAAAGACACGGACGTACACGAAAAGACGCGAAGGTGAACGCCATTGTGGGGAAACCTCCCACAGACAGGTCAGTACATGCATTTCTATGTTGTTCACGCATAATAAAAGGATTGATCTGTAATCTGTGTTGTTGTTGTTGTTGTTGTTGTTGCTCCCTTTTTTGGACTAACCCATCAGAATAGTACGTATCACGGACTACACCCGTAGAGCTACATCTGGTCTATAAAACACGTCCCTTTGGATCACACACCTTCATTTCTACAGAGCCATGGCGGAGATCCAGCCCCATGCGACTCGCATTTTACAGTATGCCACCGTGGTGAATTCATTCACGGGTTACCGAGCAGTGGTCCGGTCCATGCTTGCAGATGGCGACGACAACGAGGGACGACGCCAGATCCTGAACGAGTTCACAGAAGCGGTCCTCCACAGAGTGCACTCGATGGACAGGCGTGCCATCACTCACCACTACTGGACTATGACAGCCATCCTTGATGCTCGCGCTATGGACCAGGAGCGCTCACGCCGGAACCAGCGCCGGCTGGTTGGCCTCATACTAGTCTGTGCCCAATTCACCCTGGCGCTGTGGTATTGACACTATAAATACGAGGGGAAGAGACAGAGTGTGTATCATTTACCGTTGGACATTGAGAGCAAGCATGTCGCTACCACTACGAGCCATCTTGCCTCTTACACCTAGTGTGCGGTTATACGTGTATGCAGATAAAGTCAAACTGGCGAAAGACGATCTAGCTATTTACTGGACACCCGCTGAAATGCTATGGAATCCGGTGGCACTAGAGCGTGATGGGTGGAATAAATTTAAACGCGTGTTGAGCGGAGAATTGGACGGAGAGCTCATCCACCTGGATGATGCCATGTACGTCTATACCCTACCATCCCTTCGCATACGTCTAGGCCGGTACAAAGAGCCATCGCGCAGTATCAGCCTAACTCCTTCTGTGTGGGAAGCCTTGAAGAAAATAATGCCTATTGTGGACCAGTTATTGTCACCGGACGATCGATCACCTGAGCAATTAGCGTGGGTTCGTGCTATAGAAGACGCGTTCGCTGAACCGCATGAAAGACTACATAAGGCAGAATTTTGTTTCTGTAAACCAGATACTACAGCCGGGGAAAAAAGGCCTATATGTAAAGAATGCAAAGCGGCTAGAGGGTCAGTGTCACCCCGGGAAGAGATCGACACACTTGTGACGGGAGCGAACGAAGGGGAAAGTCCGTGATGCGGCGGTCGGGAAAAAAGGAGACGTCTACAGTGATTAACAGACGGCTTTGCAACAAATAGTTCCTGTGGTCGATAAAGTATTCTCTGCACACGACCCGCCTCTCACAGAATAGGCCCTATAAATACGAGGGGAAGAGACATAGTGGGTATCATTCTCCGTTCGACATTGAGAGGAAGCATGTCATCACTCCAAGGCATCCTGACGCTTACACCCAATGTGAAGTTATACGTGTATGATGCTAAAGTGACCCTGGTCGAAGATTGTGGAAATATTTGCTTGGAGCACGCTGAGACTCTATCGGATAGGGTGACACTAGAGCGTGATGGCTGGACTAAGTTTAAACGGGTGTTGAGCGGAGAGTTAGACGGACACCTGATCCACCTGAACAAGGCCAACTACGTATACCATACTGCGCTCTACCCACGGGTGGGACGCTACCAAGAGCCGGCTCGAAGTTTCCTCCTAACTCCCTCTCTGTGGTCAGCCTTGGAGAAAATAGGCCCTCTGGTGGACCAGTTATTTATACCCGACGATCGATCACCCCACCAATTGGCATGGGCTCATGCTATCGAACACGCACTAGATCAACCTAATGAAAAAAAAGCGGATGGAGAAAATACTATATGTATAGAATGCGCAGAGGCTGGAATGACAGTGTCACCTGATGAAGCCACCCACACACACATGACGGGCCAGAACGATGAAGAAGAAGAAAAAATCCGTGATGAAGCCGCGGGGCCAATGGCTGAACCCCATGAACAACTACATGAACCCGACGACGATGCCATTGATTACCCCGCTAGACTCAGTCAGCTCAATGACATGACCACCTGATCCTTTGATCTCACGGGGTTCTCCCTACAAATACGAGAGACAGTGAAATCTGGTACCATTCACGTACTGACCATGACGGAGCATATAGTACTGGCGTATTTCAGCTTGACCCCCGAGGTTTTCCTGCACGTGTATGCGGATAAGGTCGATATCATGGAGGAGGTG